>WBMZ01006958.1:0-53764 GCA_013400975.1 Atrichornis clamosus | reverse complement strand
GTCCTGTGCACACACCTGTACATGCACATCTGTACTGACACATCTATACAGACACATCTGTCCTGTGCACACACCTGTACAGACACATCTGTACAGACACATCTGTCCTGTGCACACACCTGTACAGACACACCTGTGCAGACACATCTGTACAGACACATCTGTCCTGTGCACACACCTCTACAGACACACCTGTCCTGTGCACACCTGTACAGACACACCTGTGCAGACACATCTGTACAGACACATCTCTCCTGTGCACACACCTGTAAAGACACGCCTGTCCTGTGCACACACCTCNCACACCTCTACAGACACACCTGTACAGACACACCTGTCCTGTGCACACACCTGTACAGACACATCTGTCCTGTGCACACACCTGTACATATACATCTCTACATGCACACCTATATGCACACACCTGTCCTGTACACACCTGTACAGACACATCTGTACAAACACATCTATACAGACACACCTGTACATGCACAACTGCACACACACACCTGCCCTGCACACACACACCTCTACACACACACCTGCACACACGTGCGTCCACTGCACACACAACCCACAGACACACCCATTTGCACACACACACCTGCACACGCACATCTGTCCATTGCACACACAACCCACACACACACACCTGCACCTAAGCACACCTGCACACACACACCCCCGCACACACACACCTGTCCACCGCCCACACACCCCACACACACACAGCTGCACATAAGCACACCTGCACACAGACACCTGCGCAGGTGCTGGAGGGCCGACCAGCAGGAGTCTGAGGTTGGATGTGAGGACCTCCATGCAGAGACAAAGGCCAGTGCAGATAATCGGCCCCAACGACAGCACGGGGACCAAAGACGTGACTGGTGCCACCTGTGGACAGGTGTCAGGGACGCCTCCCAGCTGCCAGGCTTTGGAGTGGGACGCCCCACCTCACGGAGGGACTGAGCTTCCTGGTTGGATGCCAAGAGTGAAGCCAGCGGAGAGAAAAAAGCCTGGGAAAGGCCTGGGCGATGTGCCAAGGGGTCAGTACTGGGTCCAGTCCTGTTTCACATCTCCATAAAGCTCCGGATGGTGTGGCAGAGGGTAACTCCAGCAGGTCTGCAGGTGACACCAACGTGAGAGGAGTGGCTGATATGCCCAAGGGTCATGCTGCCATCACAGAGGGACCTCAATAGGCTGGAGAAACAAGCAGGAACATCACAAAGTTCAACAAGGGTTGAACTTCAAGAAAACTCAGAAAGTCCTGCCCTTGGGGAAAACATCTCTGAGCACCAGGACGTGCTGAGGGGCACCTGGCTGGGAAGCAGGACCTGGGCATTCTGGTGGACACCAAGCTGGACACGAGCCAACAGCGAGTCCTTCTGCAAGGACAGCAAGCACAAGGGGGCTGCACAAGGAGGAAGGTTGGCAAAAGCTCGAGGGAGATGGCCCTTCCTTCCCCCCTGCACTCAGCACAGGTGAGGCCAGATCGGCAGTGCTGTGTCCAGTTCTGGGCCTGCCAGTACAAAAGGATGTCCAGCTGGAAAGAGCCCAGCAAAGGCCTGGCAGGATGGTGAGGGCACCAGAGCACCTCTCCCATAAGGAGGGGTGGAGAGAGGTGAGATTGTTCATCTGGGAGAAGGCTCACAGGGGGGCCCCGTAAATGACTGAGGACTGAGAGCCCCAAGGACTGAGACAGGTTTTTCTCAGTGGTGCCCGGGGACAGGACAAGAGGCAAAGGGCAAATGTGAAACACCAGAGGTTCCTCCTGAACATCAGGAAACACTTGTTTCCTGCAAGTGTGATCAAGCACCGGTGCGGGTTGCCCAGGATGGATCTCCATCCTCAGAGATACTCAGAAGCCATCTGGATATGGCCCTGGGCAAACAGCTTTAGGTGGCCCTGTGTGAACAGGAGAGGTTGAACAAGACCATGTCCAGAGGTCCATCCCATCCTCAACCAGCCTGTGATTCTATGAGAAGCCATCTCTGCCATCAAATTGACTTTGACCCAGTGCCAGTCATCCAGGAGTGCTCTGGAACCCGGTCTGACCCACCCTACTGAGCAGCTTCTGCCGTATCAAAACCTGCCCACCTGGAGGTGCTACCCAGAAGGAACTGCTGAGGGTGTGACACACTTCCAGAAAGTGCTGATGGGCCATCTCCAACACCTGGCCTGTGTTTTGCAAGAAGCTATGGCTCGTTGTTAGGAAAGTGGGGAGATGCTGAGACCAGAAGAGATAGTGCTGAGGGGTGGTGACATGTGTGCAATGCCTCTGCCCAGGGAAAACAAACTCCCGTCCTGAGAGCCTTGGGAGTGGGCAGCTGGGGGAAGTATTTGGATTGCTGTCCTTACCTAGCTGCGTAGGCGAGAGAAGAAATTCCAGAGGACTGCTGATAGGATCGTTGTGGTATGGGGGACACCAGAACCTGACACTTTGGCAGAGGTGTTTAGCAACAGGTCAGTGTGAAGTCCCCTCTGTGGGGCTTGTTGTGCCTGAGGCACAGGCAGGTGTTGGTCTCACCTTCAGTGAGAGCTCTGAGTTGACCTCAAGGCAGATGTTGTTTAATAGCCACTTCTTGGAGAGAGATTGGAGCCCCTGTCTCCCTTTCCCAAGTGTTGTGGGGCAGTCATGGAGGAGAACTTGTGTTCAGTCTGGAGCTTCCTCATTTAGGAAAAAAAAAAAAAGGTTGACTCTGTAGCTGACCCTCCAACATGTAAGAGTTTACAGCTGTGAATTCCGATTTGGTGGAAGGTTTTCTCTTCTTTGCACCACTGCCCTGGAAAGAATGCTCAGGGGGTTGTGTCCCCTCCTCAGCACCTCCTACAGAGGACACCAGCCGGCACCTTGCCCCATTCCCTGTCTGATCCCTCCCGGCACCCCAGCTGTCCGTGCCAGTGGCCCAGGCAGCTGTTCAGAGAAGGCCATTCCCTTTGGGCATCGGGCGCTGAGGACACAGATGTGTCAAAGCCAAAGTCCACTGTGGCCCTTGGCTCAGGGCACCCCTGGCTCTGCATCCAGCCGTGCTCAGGGACGTGGGATGTCTTGCTTGGAATTCTGCTGTCTTCTAAAGGACCTGCGTGGTTGTACTTCTGCCAGAGGGCTGAGCAGTGGATTGTCACCCCCATTTTCTTGTGTCTTCATGAAAAGAAGATTTCTCAAATCTCATAAATATTTGGCCCGTGATGGAATAGTCTGCGTGTGGGATGTGCTTGGGAATGGTTGGTGGCACTGGATGGTCACCTGGGTTCTCACTGCCAGCTCAGTGTGCCAGTGAGTTCAGTAGAGTTTGTCACATGTAGAAGGAGGTAGGAGGGCAGTCACAGTGGCATAGAACCACAGAATATCCTGAGCTGGAAGGGACCCACAGGGATCATCCAGTGCAGCTCCTGGCCCTGCACAGACACCCCAACGACCCCACCCTGTGCATCCCTGGGAGCGTTGTCCAAAGGCTCCTGGAGCTCTGGCAGCCTTGGGGCCGTGCCCATTCCCTGGGTATCTGTTCAGTGCCAATCTACCTCAGCGGGAAGAGCCTTTTCCTGCTCTCCAGCCTGACCCTGCCCTGGCACAGCTTCAGCTCTTCCCTGGGTCCTGTCCCTGTCCCAGGGAGCAGAGCTCGGAGCATCCCCTCGGGAGGAGCTGCAGCCCCAGGGAGCTCTGCCCTCAGTCTGCTCTGCTCCAGCTGAACAAACCAAGGGCCCTCAGCTGCGCCTGGTGTGGCCCCTCCAGACCCTTCCCCATCATCTCGTTTGTCTGCTTTCTAATAGTTAACAGTCACTGAAGAGTCTAATAGTTGTAGAAGAGTATTAAGACGTTATTACAATTAAAGGGTTGAGGCCAAAAGAGGAATATTGAGACTTAAAACAGAATCTCTGGCAGTAATTGTATAGAAAACGTGATTGTTAAACTTGAGCGTGATGGGTAGTGCTCAAGTTTCCACTGCATTGGAAAAAGCCCTGCGCTCAGCTGATGTGAGCATGTGGGGACTGCCAGCAAAGAAAGCAGGAGTGTTGCAAGAGAGGGCTGCATGAGTTGGGTGAGAACTCTTGGATGTGTGACATGTTCCTGCTTTCAGGCTAAACACCTACCTGAAGTATGCGCTGGTGGCAGGTGGCCCTGGATGAGGGCAGGGCATGGTGGCTCTGATTAGGAGCTGTGGCACAACAGCCTTACTGGAAAGGACCTGGGAAGGGCAGCAAGCACCAAACTGGACATGAGCCAACCACGTGCTCTCCCTGCGAGGATGGAGAATCCCAGCCTGGGCCAGAGGATCAGGGGCTGCCTGCTTGTTGTCACTGCTGCTGTTTGGTGCAAGGGAGGTCACATGTGGATGCTACATCCAGTTCTGGAATGCCTGGAGAGGGATGTGGAGACAGCCCATAGAGGCTGGCAAATGGCCAGCGACCCTATGACGGGAGGTGGATGGGGCTGAGTTTACCGGGTCTGGCCTTGAGGAGGAGGGGAGCGATCTCAGAGCAGCCTGTGGCTCCTGGGGGTAAAATTCAGACAGAGCAAAATGCCCCTCTGAAGGGTCAGGAAGAGTGATAAGAGAAAATGTTGTTGCACCTTTGGATGTTGGGAGTGGAAATGCTTCTCTCTCTGGGGAGTGGGGAACAAACCCAGGACAGTCACCACAGACATGGGGCATCTCCATCCTGGGTGATTTCCAAAATTTGACTACTCAAATCTGATCCAGCACTGGGAACAGTCTTGCTTCTAGTGGAACCGTGGATGAAGACCTCTAGAGAGCCTTTCCCACCAACATGTCTTTGATGTCAGGAGCGTGTAATGAAGTTCAAGGAACTTGATCCCAGTGGTGGTGCCTCAGCAGGAGCTGCACAGGACCTTTGAGAGGCCAGAGCATCTTGTCACACCTATGACACTGTCTCACCCTTCAAGTGCTACAGCAGCCTTTGGAGTGCAACCTTCATCTCGCACCGTTCGGGGAGGACAGTGCCTCCACGTGAGTGTGACCAGAGCAGCTCTGCCCTTTGCCTGGAGTGTAGACTTCCATTATCCGTTTCCTCAGAAGATGAAAGTCAGAGGTGTCTTACTCGGTGAAGTGAGGCTTCAGTACCCCAAAACCAAGTGACTCTTGACCTCCAAACCTCTAAATTATGAACCTGTATTCTACTGTGGCTGTGTTTACAGAAGTGGGACAAACTGCCAAATCTAGGTGCGTGCCTTGGATGTATCTCAGGTCCATTCCAGGCTGACAGCCAGATGACATCTTTCCCTACTGACCTTTCACCATGATTTCCAAAGCAAAACAATCTAGGAAGGGAGGGCAGGAGGCAGCCCCAGCCCTGGCACGGGTGATGGAGAAGGATAACTCTCCCTGTTGGCAGCTCAGCAGGACAGGGCACTTAGGTCCTCCTCACACCTTTCCATAATGGTGTGAAGAACGAGGATGCTGTGGTGGGCTGATCCCAGCCAACAGCTGAGCACCCACACAGCTCCTTGTTTGCTCCATCCCACATCCCAAAGTGGGATAGCTGAAAGGTATTGGAAGAGCAAAAGCGAGAAAACTGGATGGAGAGAAAGACAAGGTATGGAATGTTGCTGTGGCAAATTGGCTGTGTCCCAGCCCCATGCTATGAGGAAAGGGAACTCCATCCCAGCCTGGATTTAATCTCCAGCTCACATTTGGCATCTCTGTATAACAAGGGGTTGTAGAGCTCCACAGAAACATCATCCTTTCTAAATCACAAGATCTGCTACTGGAATGGATATTTTAGACTTTGATCTTCCCTTGTAACAACTTAATTATGTCTCCTGAAATAAATAAATAAATGAATAAATGAAACGGGAAGCTGGAAACTTTCTTCAGCAATATCAACTAAACCACTTTATCAACGGAAATCACCTCCAAACATCCATAGTTACTTGACTCTGCCTAAACAGTATTTAACCGGCCTCCACAAACAAATTCTGGACAGCTGCACTTTCTAAACTATGGTGTTGCCTAATGATTTCTATGTTCTGAATCTCAGGGTGTTTACACTTGGCCTTCTCTGCTCTCGCTACCCCACCCTCCAGCCAGTTCAAATAGGGCTGTCTCCAGAGGGATGCGGAGCACTGCTGCGCAGCAGCAGGGGTGACGCTCTGCTGCCCTGTCTCCATCTCCTCCAGGCTGGGCATCACTTCCCTGCACTGCCCATCCACCCCAGGGGCCGACGTCTCCCCGTCTCCTCCTTCGCCACCCCTCGTCTGGGCTGGCTGCCTTCACTTCTGTCAAGGTGAGTGTGGGGAAAGCATTGCTAGAGCTGGGTCTAAGCATGGCTGTGACGGGCACTCACGACTCCAGCCCAGTGGCCCATGTTTGCCTCAGAACAGGGGATCCCAATCTGATTTGCTGGGTCGCTTCTAGAGGTTGGAGCAGCCCAGTTTTCTTTGCCCAGTGGTCCACTGTGCTCTCTGATGTCTACAGCTGTTGGAGGGAACAACCCTGCCCAGACCTTTCAGTATCTGTTTGTGATGCCTCTTGCCCATAACTGTGTGCAAAACCTGCTGTTCCCATTTGCCTTCACCACCTCCTGTGGCAGGTGCCCTCTCCAGCACACCGATTATTTTCTTAAGTTGTGTTAAACCCAGTATCATTAAGTGACGTCTAGATCTGCTGGAAGACACCTCTCTTGCCATTTTGAATGTGGATTTGCACTTAAAAATGTCCTTCTCTGAATTAAATGTAATCAATCCTTGTCTTCTTCACTATCATCAAGGAGAAGGGCAAGTAGTTAGAGTTTTTCTTTTTATGATTTTGTTTCTATTTAGGGAGGGAACGCAGTGCTGGATCTTATTCATCCTCCCTCTGCCCCCTGGGCAGGCTTGGGCAGTGGTGTTCACAGGTGATGCAAACAGCAGGGCGATGGGACAGAGCTGTCCCTCTTGGCCATCCCCTTTCCTGGGAAAGGATAGTGGAGAAGTGGCACTGTGTCATCATTGATGTGACAAGGAACAGCCTACATCCTTTTAGTGTTAATAAGAGGCCAGGTTGGATGGAGCTCTGAGCAACCTGGGATTGTGGAAAGGGTCCCTGCCCGTGGCAGGAGTTGGAATGAGATGGGCTTTAAGGTCCCTTCCAACCCAAACCATCCTGTGATCCGATGATTTTAACACTCTTGCAGTTTCCAGTGGTCTGTGCAGCATTGTCTTGCCTCTTACTGGAACTGCTGGAAGTCTGTCCCTCCTCCCTGAAAACATCCCTGTCAAGATGTGTTTCCTGAGCCACTGCACGTGCACTAACACCTTTAGTGGTCATCCAGGCCACCAGACTGAGTCTGAGTCCTACCTGGGACATTTCCCAGCCCACATCTCTCCTTTCCCTGCTGGGCATCACCCCTGCTTCCCACAGCACTGACACTGGGGATGTGTTGTTCCAGGCACAACAAGGATGTGGCTGGCTCTAGCTCTGGTGTCCGTGTTCCACGGGATGGCATCCGAGCAATGCCCCTTGAATTCTCCATTTCCTAAGAATCCAGAAGCAGGGATGAACATTGTAAGTATGACGGCATTGGAGCAGAGGCAGGAAGTGTCCAGTATAAAATACTGATAGTTAAATACTACATTTAGGGACTTCCTTGGAGGAGCCTTGGAAACATTATTATTTGTTTTCTTCTCCTTGCAGAGTGAAATGGTGTCCTTCTGGGGTTACCCCAGTGAGGAGTATGATGTGGTGACAGAAGATGGCTACATCCTTCAGCTGAACAGAATTCCTCATGGGAGAGGAAATGCTGGATGCCAAGGTAAAATTGACAACATACAGGACACCCACACCTCACACTGTTCACTGGGATATCAGGGCTTGTGCAAGAGGGTTTCCCCATGGCTTGGCATCTGTAGCATCTGTCTTGATGGATCAGAATTTGCAGGGAAGGCTGATCCCTTGCAAACGATGTTTCCTCACCTTTCATGGACCCCTGAGCACTGATCGTCAGGCTGCAACCCCAGCAGTGAGAGGCAGCCCACCAACCCTGATTACGTACCTTGGGTTCTCTCCAGGAGCCTGGCTCCCAAAATGTGCTCCTGCAGCCGTGTGGTGGATCAGCAGGTTGGTTTGATTCTCCCTGGGGAGCCTCTAGGGGATCCTCTTGTCCTGTGAGGAGTGGCAACCAGGGGGGCAGGCGGTCTAGATCTGTGAAAAGGTGCATCTTTTCCCATCACACACCCAGACTCCTCCGTGTTTGCCTACAGAGCTCCCTGGTTCTGCCAACGCCACCAGGGAAGTTAGGGGAAAAGGCAAAGGTAATGATGCAGCTGCTGCACAGAAAACCTGCTTTTTAGTGAAATCTAAGGGAACACTGACACAAACCTCCACAGACTTTGGCTGCCATAATTCATGGGGATAATACTTCATTAACTCTCTCAAAAGATGACAGAGAGCATTTAAAACCTGTTTTCCAGGTGCGAGACCCGTGGCATTTCTGCAGCATGGTCTCCTCGCTGAAGGCAGCAGCTGGGTCACCAATTTGGCCAACAACAGCCTGGGCTTCATTCTCGCAGACGCTGGCTACGATGTTTGGATAGGAAACAGCAGAGGGAACACTTGGTCCAAGAGACACCTGGTCCTGTCCCCCAAACAGGACGAATTCTGGGCTTTCAGGTAAATGGGTTTGAGGATCTCAGAAACAACTGAATTCTTTCAGGGTCACGCTGCCCTAGCGCAGGGATGAGCGAACCAGGCTGAACTGAAGCACACCCACTTATTTCAGGTGAAAACCCCTTGTGAAAACTCCGGTAGGATGAAGAAATTTGTGGGGTGGTCCTGCCCTAGCTGCTGGCTTTCTGGCTTGTTGTTATGGCTGTGCAGATGTAAGTGCTGCACCTCTCAGCAGGATGTCTGCTCTTCCTTCTGCAGCTTTGATGAAATGGCTAAATACGACCTCCCAGCAATGATAAGCTTTATTGAACAGAAGACAGGACAGAAACAGTTGTATTACATTGGTCATTCCCAAGGCACCACTATAGGTGAGTGAGTCTTTTTGATGACAGCTGCCTACATCATCTCTGGGATTTGTAAACCTACTCACTGAAATTAAACTGTGTGCACGAGTGTGAAAGAGCAAACCATTTTTTTTCTACTTTTCTTCCCCCCCAGGTTTTATAGCGTTTTCTACGATGCCTCAGCTGGCTCGGAAAATCAAGGTGTTCGTGGCTCTGGCACCAGTGACCACGGTGATATTTGCTCAGAGCCCATTTAGAAAGCTCGCATTCATTTCTGACTATGGGTTTAAGGTTGGTCTGCACTATGTTCTGCACAGCCAAAATTAATGTAATTTTTCATAGGGATTGTGGAATTGCCTACGGAATATTTCAAATCATTTACAGAGAGAAGAACTCTGCTCTTTCCATAATGAAGAGAATGACGTACCTCACTCCAGAACCTTTCTGTCCTGTCCTGAATTTACTCCCCAAAATGTTCTGGCAGAATTAAAGCCAAAATGTTGGCAAATAAAACTGTGGATTGAGCCCTAGCATTTAACACAAGAGCATAATGAATGTAAGAGGTCATGCACGTAAAAACAAGAAACAGAAGCATTTAATGGGGTGGAAGGGAGGCTTCACTGCGGGCAACCTTAATAGGGGGATAAAACAGAATTTATGAAGTGGTGGTTCTTTAGGGAAAAGCACCACCAGACTTACTATTTGCTGCGTACATTTGCAATTTTACAGGAGATGTTTGGTACCAAAGAGTTCCTACCACACACTGCCCTGGGTGAGATGCTTCTCTCCAGATTCTGTATGTGCTCAAAGACCTGCAAGAGCATCTTGGCTATGTTCTTTGGGTTTAATTGGAAGAACACAAACATGGTATGTGGGAATAAAACTGCAGAGGGTCCTTCTGAAGGACAAAGCCCTGTTTCTGGAGCCAAGTGAAACCTGTTGTGAAATGTGCTCGTGTCCTTCCAGAGCCGAATCGATGTGTACGCGGGACACAACCCGGCGGGGTCTTCTGTCCAAAACATAATCCACTGGCTGCAGGTAAACCTTTCCAACCACCTTCCTGTGCCAGACAGAGTGTGTCACTGGCCCTTTGTGGGCAGCCTGTCATGCTGGTTGCTGCAGGACACACCTTTGTCGTGCCTTTGTTGGTTTTGCTTTCGCCCTTCCATAAAACGCTCGGCGGCTTTTTGAGCCAAGGGGAGCAGCCCCCAAGGAGTGGATCTGTAAGGAGGAGCTCTTGGAGCTGAGGACTCTGCATCTGCAGCAGGCACATTCCGGGGGTCTTATTTTGGACTAGCTCCACTCTTGCCCTGCAGCCTGAGTGGAGTTAGCAGTCAGACTGCAGCAGAGATGCTTCTGGACAGCACCCAATCAAGCTTATTACCGGATAAGCTGATTACTTCCCCCTCTTCCCTTCGTGGGCATGAGAGTCGACACCACCAGAACCCTTTGACACTGCAGTTGTGTTCTGCTGCACTCATTCTCTCTTCCCCAGGCTAAACATTGGCACAATTCTGTGTTGATTTTGGATTCACTTCTCTGAAGTGTGTGCCACAGGTTGTGCTCAGGGCATGGCTTCTTCCCAGGGTGGCATTCCTGCCCAGGGACCCCAAAACAACTTTGTGGGGTTTGTAGCGAGAATACACGCTCCATTTCTGGAGCGCTGTTGCTCAGTGGTCCTCATTAGTCCACCAGTTTTTCTCGTCTAATTGTTTGTGAGATTATTTCCTGGACTTCCTCTTCTTTGATGTGTAGTGAGTGACAAAGAGCAAAGCCAGGGGCACTGGGCACAGACCACAGCCCAGGGGGGATCAGGTTGGAGGTGCTGAATCCTTCTTCCCTTGGAGTGGGGAGCAGCCCCCGGGACAGGATCCTGGGAGGGATCAAGCCATGGCCACCCTGACCCTGTATTGCTGATAGTCCTGTTCCAGCTAGACAGGAGATGTTCAGAGGCTCCTTCCAACCAACACATCTTTGGTCGTGCCATTTCAGGCCAATTTTTCAGCCCAATAGGAATATTTAGAGTCCTAAACCCATTTTCTAGAATATTTTCATTTCTTCCTGTCCTGGTGCTAACCACAAACCATATAACCATAATCTCTGTCCATTTGCCCAAATTCATGACAATAATTACTTGTACTGGGCCTAGGGCAAACCTGTGAGCTACACTTGAAAAATCTTGCCATTTCAGTGATAAAAACCAGCTTTTGAGTTTCCTCTTTGAAACTGACTGCACCCCCACAGAACTGTGATTTCACTTAGACCACTGCATGTCTGAATTTGCTGCAGGGAGTCCAGAGTGGGGCACTGAGAGCTTTTGATGGGGGGCACATGTACAACAGCCTTCGCTACAGACAGGTAAGGTGCTTCCAAAGGCCATGGCCTTCCCTTTCCCTGTTCTCTTCCCATCCCTGCCTGGTGCCACTCCTCTGAATTTATTGTCCTCTCTTCCCAAATTGGAAGTAGCAAGCCAGCAGAATCTCCACTTGGAACAACAGAATTTTCCATTCTAAACTCTATTTTGCAAATACCTTTTGAACAGAATAAAACATTAGACACTCTCCACTTTTGACAGGATAAGGGGGAATGGTCTCAAGGTACATCAGGACAAGTTCAGGCTGAATAATAGGAAAAATTTCTTCTCTGAAACAGTGGTTAAGCAGTGGAACAGAAGAAAAAAAAGGTCCTTTCTCCCCTAAACAAGAAAAATTGTTCAGGAAACAGCATGCTTCTTAACTGGATTAATTACACTGCAGGTAATGAGATATGTTGCAGACAAATCACCTCATGGCAAGTCCTCAGGGTGTGGAGCTAAAATAACCCCACAGATGCATTCTGATAGCAAGTGTTTGCTTCCAAACACTTTCCTGCTGTTCTGGGGATGAAGGAAACGCTGGCGGTTGCTTGAAGTGCCACCGCAAGCCCCGGCAGAGCTGGCTGGGAGGGACCTGTAGAGGTCCCCAGTCCAACCTCCTGCTGGGAGCAGGATGATCCACCAGGATTAGATCAGGGCAGCTGAAGTTCTGCCTCCTTAACAAAACCATCTGTAGTACCAGAACCAGAATTTCTAGCAGGGCAGAACTTCGTTTTTAATTAATTTTCATTAGGTGTACTCATTAAAGTGTAGCGCATAAAGCTACACTGCGTCTTTGTTGAAGTTTCTCTACTTGCCAGAAGAAAGGTTTTCCAGTTTTTATTTCCTTACTTTCCCAAAGAGCAGCCATTCCTCTCGCACGGTGTGTATTTTACTGCATTCCAGCAAAGCCCCTCCTCTGTGAAACCACTTTTCCATCTCCTCAGGTGGGTCCTCCTCTCTACGACGTGAAGGACATGGAGGTGCCGACGGCCGTCTGGAACGGGGGGCTGGACTGCCTGGCTGACCCCCGGGACACCGCCCTCCTCCTCCCCCAGGTCAAGAACCTGGTCCACCACAAGCTGATTCCCCAGTGGAATCACCTGGATTTCCTGCTGGGGCTCGACGTAGTCGAGGTGTTGTACCAGGAAATCCTTGACATCATGAAGAAGCATCTGTAAAGATGTTGGTTTGATTTGATACAATTTTTTTGCTGCTGTGTCTCATAAGATTAGTGCTGTTTCTAGAGGATTTTTCTCTATTTGGACCACCTGAATATAATTCATTAAAAAGCTCTTTTAACGAGAACAGTGACACGGTGGGGACATGCTATTCCTGACTGGCACTGCATTGCCTTTCTTTTTCCATTTTTCTTTTTTGTTTCTCCTTTTTTTCCCTCTTTTTTCTTTTTTTTTTTTTTTGCCTTCATCAGCGACACAAAATTCATTATTGCTGTCTCAGGGCTGGCAATGTTACGTTTAAAACTATCAACGTGGATCAGAAGGAGATCCAACAGATCTGTGGCGAAAAACAGCAGAAATAGAATCGCAGAATGTTTGGGGTTGGAAGGGACCTTAAAGCCCATCCAGTGCCACCCCTGCCAGGGGCAGGGACACCTTCCACTATCCCAGGTTGCTCCAAGCCCCGTCCAACCTGGCCTTGGACACTTCCAGGGATCCAGGGGCAGCCACAGCTTCTCTGGGCACCCTGTGCCAGGGCCTCCTCTCCCTCACAGGGAACAATTCCTTCCCAATATCCCATCTATCCCTGCCCTCTGGCAGGGGGAAGCCCTTCCCCCTCTCCTGTCCCTCCATCCCTTGTTAGTAGGCTCTCTCCATCTTTCTTATCAGCCCCTTGAGGTACTGGAAGGACATCTCCTTAGAGACAAAACAACACTAGTGGGCTTGAATTCAATAAAAATTGTAATTAATCACATTTTCAATGTGGCTGGGTTTGGGAGTTTTTTCTTTCAATGACTGAGAAGTAAATAAATCCTGAAAAGAAATTACACACCAAACAGTCCAGCATATGATTCTGATGCAAAATATGCAAAATCCAAATTAAAAAGGAGCTCCGGTTATGCACAAAGTTCCTACGTCTTAGGGTTTATCTGAGAGGTTTTGGTAACGAGACTGAGTGGTGATCTCAGAGATGCCGTGGTGTGCTGATGATTTTTTTCTTCAGCCTGAAGGAAGGACAGTTATTTTACAGCAACACCCTTGTTTCTGTCAGGCAAAATTCTGAGGCTCATCAGAAATACTTGATAAATATGTTAATGGTGTGACCACCAGAAGAATCAGCTTGTTTCAGGGAGGGAGAATCCAGCTGTGAGGCAAAGCAATATTTCATGGAGAAATTACTTGAAATTATGCACTGGGGTACAGTCAGATTTTCAGTCTGCTGTGCTTCCTTTAAAATTTTCCGAAGATCTGCATCGCCATGAAAAGCAAAGTAGAGCAATGAGAGGGGGAACACTGAAAATAACTTTGTGGGTTTGATAGCAGAACTCATGGCTATAATTTGCTTGGCAGAAGCAAGGACAGTGATTCCTCCCTGGTGCTGGCTGTCCTTGTGCTGGCCTTGCTGGCCACTGCAGTGTCCTTTGGGGAGCAGCTCCCCAGGGAACTCTGAGCAAAGCCACAGTCATGATGTGTTTGTTCCTCTTCCTGGTCCTGTCCTAAGCCATTCTCCTCTGAAGAGCAAAGCCAGCAAGCAAAATGAGAATTTAATTAAATTTATTTAGGAAAAGAAGCTTGCATTTGTTACAGTTTCCTGCTATATTACAAAGCCACGTTGGCTGCAGTAAATAATTCATTATTTAGTTTTTTTTCCCATTTTCTTCCTAAATATGTAGCTTCTGCCTCATTCTAGGAAGCTTTCTGTAAAATCATCCTTTTAGGTAATGCTCTTCACCTAATCTGTTTATTCAGTTTGTTCAAGACAGTCTATTTCCAGTAAATACTTTTCTCTCTACTAAGAAAATTACTTGTAAATTTTATCGTGTGATCAGATTATGGGATTTGGATATTGTTTGCTTTTCTGTCTTTAAGAAATTCTCTAAGTATCTTTCTGTAGCACAAATTCTTGCTTAAGTTAATCCTGTTTAAATACATCTCCTTTTTTTTTTTTCAATTCTCTCTCCAGTTCTGCAGAAACAATTTGCCCAAAGCCAAAAAAATTTTTTTTAAATGCAGCTTCACTTGGTATTTTGCCACGGGGACAAAAGGGCTTTTCCTTGATTGCTTTGTCTCCTTTTGCTGTGCCTAAACATTTTCTTCCTCTTTTAAAACCCTGAAACAAAGCCGTGACCCAAATCCTGGCTGAAATGAAAATAAACCAGCTGCCAGCAGCGGGAGATGTTTGCAGATGGGACGCGTGGCACGTGGCGGGACCCAGGAGGTGCAGAAGTAAGCCTGCAGACCCCAGGACCTCTTCCCAGCACCGCTGCTGTGCCCCCGAGCTGCCCAGGCTGGCCTGCTGTCCCTGGCTGGGAGCACTGGGACGGTGCCAGGGACCTCCGGGCACACCAGCAGTGCCACCAGGCCATCAGCCGCCTGCACCACCTCTGTCACTCCGCGCTGTTCTGGTGGGAAGGGATGTTTGGAGCTGTGACTCCTCGGCCTGCTGAGTCAGCAGGTGGGCCCTTGGCTGGCGGGAGAACGTGTCCCCACATAAAAGGCTAAATAAATAAACAGGCTTGTGCCACGGGGTTTGTGCGTTCCTGGAAGAGCAAGTCTCAGCCGGCCGGGTTTGATCTGGCACCAGTGACAGCCAGACCTGCTGGCCCTTGGCTCCCGAGCTTCTCTGATTCGGTGAGCGGGTCAATTGTTTAGTGAAAGATTGGGAAGCAATAAAAAGCAGCGGTCAAGGCTCCGAGTTCTCACAGCATTGAGGATGGAATAGCACAAACCTGACTTTGTTTCACTTGATAAAGGTACCAGGAGTGTGTTGTTTGAAGGCGCAGCCTGAAACATAGATGTGATCCACCCTCATTAGCCTCAGCATTGTGTTGCAAATCGCTGGCAAGAGCCTCCAGTCCTGTGTGCCAACTCCTGACTCTTACCAACCTTCTGTTAGGCAATCTATTGACAGATTGACTTCGATGCTCCCTGAAGTGAATCCTTCTCCTTTCTCTCTTCAGATACAGGTTGGAATATCTTTGCAGAGCCTGAACGGGGTGCTCCAAGTGAAGCTCAGTGTCCTGCAGAGACCCCCAGTGGGGCTGATGCTGATGCTGATGCTGATGCTGATGCTGATACTGGTGCTGGTGCTGGTGCTGGTGCTGGTGCTGGTTCCACCACCAGATGCCTTACAAGACCGATGCTTTGAGCCCAGATTTGCAGCCTCACAAGCTGCTCAGCTGACGTCAGTTTGGGTTAGAGAGCAGTGCTTTATCCCCTAAACATATTTATCTCTCTGTTAAAAGGCGGGGGATGCAGAGGTTGCAAATTAATCTCACTTAATCCACCCAGACCCACAGCAGTTTTATTTTCTTTGGATTGGAGGTCCTAAAACCTTCTGCTGTGGGTGTCTTTTGTCACGTGCAGAGACTTACAGGCAGAATCCTGCACCACTCTCCAAACAACTCTTGGTGAGCACATGGAATAAATTGATGAGACTATCACAAAAAATATGCGATAAACAGAATAAATAAGTCACATGTAATAAACCCAATGAGTGGCTCTGATGGCTGGACAGTTATCAGGGATGTGGGGAGATGCTGGTGTCTGCTCCTTGGAAAACTCTGAGTGTCTCATTGTCCACCCGGTCAGGTTTTCACACTGAGCTTTTTCTCCAGAGTCCTGGAGTTGCTGACGAGATAGAATAGCTCAGTTCTGGTCACTGGGCCAGATGATCTTCTTTTTGGTGCCAGCTTCTGGCAACATTCTGCCATTCCCATCCCTGGGCAAGGTGAAAGGCACATGTGGAGGACTCATCCATTCCTGGTGCTGGGCTACTCTGCGCCTACAAGCTGGCAGATGAATGGCTTTGGTGACTGCAGGAGTTATCTCCAAGTAGTTCTGTTGATAAGGTAGAATCCAGAAAATGAGGTGCTCAGCCTTGTCATGTGTCCCCAGAGCCTGAAACTAAGTCATGGCACTACCAATTCCTGCCATGTTTAATGCAGAATGAAGGTAGGCAAAAATAAAATTTAAAAGTGTAACTTTGATTCTAAAGAGTCAGTAACGAGTTAACCCCTCCAGGCTAAAGAGAGTCGCTGAAATTCACTCCTCTAGCCTTGACTTTGTTTTTATTTCAACACTAAGGAGCTAAACAGGATAAGCAAGAAAAGCTTGGCAAGAAACAGCATGATTGGAGAGAGAAAGCTGGGTGGGTTTGTGAGGTGAGGAAGAGCTCAACCTCTTTGAGCTCTCCTTGCACTAATCATCGCCAACAAATCACCAGTTTTTGAAATTTACTTGGCGCAGTGAGGGGGATCTGGTGAGGAGGGTCTCCTACTTCTCTGCCAGCTGTGCCCAGCTCAGAGCCCCCCGGGCCAGATGTGGCTTCCCTCCCTTCATCCCCTGCCTCCTGCCTTGGCTCATCCCCTGCATCCCCTGGGACCCGCAGCTCTCAGCACTCACACGCCAATGCTGTGCCCACTCAGGAGGCTCTGGCTGGAGCTGCAGGGTGCTGAAGAGCACCCAGTGTGCTGGGGAGAAGGGCAAGCAGCTGGGGAATGTCTCACCAAAATCAGCAGTGCTTTGGTGGGTGAGGTTGGCCTGAGCTCTGAACACCAGGAAATTCTGTTTTCAACCTCTGTATTTTGCCCACACATCTTAAACTTAGAGAGACTTCACAGGTGAGCATCACATGCCTCTTGGAGGGAGGGATGAAGGGATGGATAGATAGATTATAGTTAGATCTTTTTCCAATATACATGCAAAGAACAGAGTGTTATTCTTCTGTAGCACTGTGAGACGTTAAATTCACCTTCCTATAAAACACAGAATCCCAGAATCCCTGAGGCTGGAAAAGCCCTCCCAGCCCATGGAGCCCAGGCTGTGCCCCATCCCCACCTTGTCCCCAGCCCAGAGCTCTGAGTGCCACGTCCAGGCCTTCCTTGGGCACCTCCAGGGATGGGGACTCCAACACCTCCCTGGGCAGCCCCTGCCAAGGCCTGACCCCCCTTTTAGTGAAGAAATTCTTCCTGAATTCTTCCAGCTGAGTTTTCACCATGGGGAATCTCACAGAGGAGATGTGGGCCACTGCTCTGAGTGGGTTATATCCAGGAAACACCTCATCTAACTCCAAGGCTCAGATGTTTCCATTTTTCCACCTCTCAGGCACTGATGTCTCTGATTTCATCCTTCTGGGAGGAATGCTTTTCCTCTGCAGTCAGTGCTCCTCCAGCCTTTCCATGGCCACAGACAAGGCCACTTTCCTCCGCTCTTGTGTCTAAACCCACAAACCACAGCACAGGCTTGATTGCTGGAGCGAAATTTCTCACTTGCAATGCTCTGAGCCAGCAAAAGCTGAGGAAACAACCACAACACAGCAGATCTGCTGCAAGCCCAGCAAGCCCAGGGCTGTGATGCAAGACTTTATTGCAATCTCCACAGACACAGAGGGCGGGCAGACATCACATCATTGCATTTACAGCATTAAATCACTGTAGGACAGGGTGATGGGAGACATTTTTAAGGAGGGGAAAGTGGCGTGGCATCCCTCACACAAAACCTGTGCTCCTAGGGGAACGGTTGGATCTTCCATCCCAGTGCAAAACATGGATGGATTCATGGATTCATGGATGGATTCATTCACTTTCCTCCATCAGAGACATCATCTGGCTGTACATGCACTGAGGGGCGTCCAGGCCCCAGTGGTGGTCGAAGTGGTTCCACCTGAGTAAGCTGTCGTGGTAGATGAGGTTGGTGAGGTGGGGCAGCAAGCGCCAGATCTCCTCAGGGGGACTCACCCAGTCCTGCCCCCCGCTCCACAGGGCCACGGGCACCGTCATGGCTTTGATCCTGTAAAAGGGCGGGGTCGACTGGGAAAGCGGGGAGACGCTCCGGTTATTTGTGGGCACTGGTGTGATCCCCCTGGATTGGAGGAGGCTCTCCCCCATCCCAGTCCCAGCCAGCCCCATCCCACTCACCTGGTTGTACATCTTCTGGTTTTCCGCCCCATAGTCAAACTGCTTGAACTCCCCAGTTTTGGCAGTCTGGAAGGCAGAGGCAAAGGGGTCAACCCAGGTAGTGCCCTGGATCAGCCCCATCTGGACAGCTTTTGAGACACCTTGGTGCAGCAGCTTATAAATCCCTTTTTATCTATGAAAAAATTATTTGATTCTACCTCCTTACCCACCTCCAGGGCGAGTGAAGCAGCATTTGAAAATATCATATTCACAGATTAAAAGAAAAAAAAAAGTTAAAGTAAAATCAGAGTCTCTACCTGTCCCCAGTGGATAAGAGTTTTTACTGATGTATAGTCTGGAAAATGAGATAGGTATACATCCAGTCGGCTCTACAGGAAAGAGAAAGTTTTCTCTGAGTGAGTTGGGAATGATGAAAACCTGTCTAGGCAAAAAAACCCCCAAATAGTCTGTCTTATAACTGTGATATAAAAATTATATGCTCTTTATTCTTTAGCAGCTTTATTATCTTCAGAGCCAGGACTAGCTTTTAAAGGCAAACCAACATTTTAGAATGGAAATACAACTGGTCTTGTCATTTATTTGTTATTTTCTTTTGTATACTTGTTGCGTGTCAGCAGAAAGTGAGGCAGGGCTTACCTTTCCCTTGGAGACAAGACCATAAGTGCTTCTCTCTTACCAAAGACTCCGTTAGGTTTAACACCCCAATGTCACTGCAAGTAATCTCTAAATTACCACTGCCTTTCATGCCTTCTTTTGGGGGTTTTATACTCATTTTTGTATCTCACTAATGATTTCCAGGTGTCTAGGAAAACCAGAGAGGATTGTGACGTGGAGAGCCTGGTGCACCCACCCTGTTCAGGTTCTCCCTGTCAAATCCTCCAACGAGGAAGATCTCGTTTTCACAGGTGTCTTCTACCAGCACCTTGCTGCACGTCTCAGCAAGGGCATCTTTATAGTCCCTCTGCACCAGAACCAGCTCTTTGGTTCCAAATATTGCCTGCAAGAGAGCAAGAAAATATCAGGAATGATATCAGGAGCTCCAACGCGCGCCACAGGCGCGGGATTGGTGCACAGTGGCAATGAGGGGGACATGAGTTGCCAAAAAATCTCTGAATTTTGGAAGTAACAACACACAAACACATCCTGTACCTTGAGAACCGTGTCTGGTAGAAAGGCTAGCTTGAGCACAGGCCCCTTGGCATGGTGGAAGGTGTACAGAGGAGACAGGGCAAAGAAGAGTTTGATTTTCTCGGCCAGGCGTGGCATGCTGGAGAACGCTATGAAACCTGAGAAGCAGCACGAGGTCACAACAAGAACCCCAGCTCGTCCCAGAGCCCGTGTTTGAGGTGCAGGGTTTGAATAAAAAGTGCTCCTGGCTGCCAGCACAGCCCAGGATAGATGGGCAAGACGTGGCAAACCCCTCCCATGCAGAAGGACCGGGAAGGCAGGCAGGGAGAGTGGCCGCATGGGGCAGTGCAGCCCTGTTCCCAGCACTCTCCAGTTTGGGATGGACATTGATGCCTCTTTCCTGTGGCATCCCAGTGCCCTGCTCCCACCCACCGCCCTCTCCTCCTCCTCCTCACTCACCCAGGGAGTTGCCCTGAGCGTGGCCAACGTAGAACAGCTTCTCCTGCTCGGTTTGCATGAGGATGAAGCCCACCATGGCCGGGAGGTCGTACATGGCCATCTCATGGAAGCTGGGAAGCAAGGGGAGAGCCTGGAGGAGATTCCCATCTCCCAGCCTCCCATGGACACCAAGTGGTCAGCGCTGACAGCCCAGCCCCGCCCTTGGTGGCCTCCTCACCTGAAATCCCAGAACGCCTCAGAGTCGATGGAACGGCTGACGTGCCGGCGGGACCAGCTGTTGCCCCGGTTGTTCCCGATCCAGACGTCATATCCCGCATCCGCCAGCATGAAGGCCAAGCTGTTGTGGGGGAGATTGTCCACCCAGTCCCCACCATCTAAACAAAACCCGTGCACTATCAGCACGGGTGATTTGGATCCTGAAAGAGGAGATATCAGGTGATTGACAGAAGAAGAAACCTTTCCCATATGGAAATGAAACACTCCTGCACATCTTTTCTGCAAGCTGCACATTATACATTCTCTTCTCCCATTACATCCCTGGTTATGCTTTTTTATGTTTGGAAGGCCTTTGCCATCCCAGGCCCTGAGCCTGGACCTTGGACCAGGGGTTTGCCGCAGGGAAGGAGGTGCTGGGGCTTGCTGGGTCACGCAGCCCCATCCCAGGTGCAGCAAAACACGATGCTAAGTTCCTGAATCCCCAGGGACAGGTCAAAGCAGCTGGGAAAAACTCCTCTTCCCTCTTCCAGCTGCCAAAATTATGCCTGAAGGCACAGGCATTCACACTGGTTCCTCTTGCATCTGGGCAGAGGACAGGGTCACAACTGTTTCCCACCTGATTGCCCAGCATCTCCCTTGCCATGGGGAATCCGGTTGAGGCTCAGGAAGTACCCGTCCTCTGTCATCACTTCGTGCTCCTCACTGGGATACCCGTGGAAAAGGATCTTCTGGCTCTGCAGGGACAGTGGAGCAAGGGGAGCAAGGGCAGAGGGTGGCCCATCACCCTGTGCCTGCCTCAGTTTCACCCACTCCTGCCACCCATGTTCTCTGGTGTCACCTCCATCTGAAGGAATCAGAGGAAGAGCAGGGAGACACCAAGCTCAAGCTGAGGGCGTGAGGAGTGTGACACCCATGCAAATATGGGGAACTTTAGAGGCCCCAAGCCACCCAGCTGACACCAGGTGCAGATGTCAGGGATGGGGTGAGCCCAGCTGGTCCCTCAGGAAGGACTTTGGGCACACCCATGGGGTCCCACAGCGGGGTGTTTGCCCTCCCAGCACTTACAATGTTCATGAAGCTCTCGGGGTTGCGGGTTGCTCCAGCACGTGGGATGACATTTTCCAGCCACTGGGCCAGGCACAGGGCCACCAGCAGCAGCCACATCTCACCTGTCTGCAGCACCTGGGGGATAATGGGGCTGGATGAGCAGGGCTGTGGGGGCTCAGTCCTGCAGGAGTTCCCTGCTCCATCCCTGCCTTGGATGGTTTACAGTTCCTTGCCTCGTGTTCCTGGATCTCCCTGCCATCCACAGCACCCCAGCCTGAGGTGTTCCAGACTTCAGGACAGATCCAGCAAAGCCCATTTCCCAGATGATCCTGTCGCAGGAGCTAAAGACAACTCTCGGAGGAAGTATCTGAGTGCATTTTCCCAGCAGCCTTACAGCATGGAAAGCTTTTCCTGGGTTTTCAGGAAAACAGCAACACCCACCCACTGCAGAGCACCATGTGGGCCGCAGGAAAAACAAAGTGCCAATTCAAGCCTTGCTCTGTGTTCAAGTCCACCACCAACACCTTTGCGCCTACATATCCATGTGCAGGTGAGATGGGATGTCCTGGGATTAAACTGCTGTGATGGTTGAAGGAAGGGGAGGTCGGATTGCTATGTGATCCTGTAGAGAAACCACATCACTAAACCTGATCTCCCCTTGTCCTGCTCAGCTGCCCAACACCACCGGTCACAGCTGCAGGCTGGACTGCAAATCACCATTTTTAGATGCTTTCAGCTCTCCAGCCTGCATGTGGAAGGAAGGTGGGAAGGACAGCAGGAAGGCAGGAGTTGCAGTGGCCGCCTCCTCACCCAGCTTGGTTGCACACAGACACAGGCAAGACATTGCAGGCCACGCCTGGGGACATCAGAGACTGACCAAATGGCTGAAATAGCCACTTCAGTGAGCAGTGTGGATTACAGGGGATGGAGAAGCCAAGCCTGCTCGGGAATCAGGAGATGCCAGATGTAACCATGTAATCCTCAGTGCTGTTTTCTTGTTGGGAAACCCACACAGAGTTTCACACCAATTTCGTTCTCTTGTTGAGCTCACTTAGGAAAGAGCTGCTATCCCTTGGGGCTGCATCCCCCATCCAGAGAGGTGTGCAATCCCTGCCAAATTCTGCCCCCACGGTCCATCTCCCTTAGATCTGCACCCAACCCTGCACTTCACCATATGCAAGAGGATCTTCCACTGCTCCATGACCAGCAACCACCCACAAGCCTGTGGATTCTGTGGCTCCTGCACATTTTGGGATGAGAGTTTCCTCCTCCCAATGCCCTCTCTCCCAGATCCTGAGCTGTGGCACTAAGATTTCCCACGTCTTGGAGGTCACCTCCATGCTGAAGGCTCTGCTGCCCACCCCAGTCTCACCCAGATATTATGGTGGTGCACCACGGTGGCCATGACCGGTGACAAGCTGTGCCACAAAGCTCACAGATGTCAGAGGGAGCACTGACAGACAGAATTCAGCAACTCCTCCTGGTACCCCAAGAGGTTAAAGCCTTTGTGGCAGAGAGGGAAGGATTAGTCACAGTACATTCCTGTGGTGTTCAGCAAGCACTAATAGGCTCCTGGCCTTGGGTGTGAAAACAGGGAAGGAACACAGAAAGACCAGGCAAAATGACAGTCCCCACTTCCTGCACCCAAGTCTTGGGGTCACACAGGTGGTCAGAGTTGTGTCCATCCCCAGGTGACCGGCACAGAGCAGAGCCAGTGTGTGGTGGAGCATTCCCCGGAGGAGGAGAGGCCAGCTCACTGCCTCACGGGGCACCTGCCCACGCTGCCCAGGGCTCAGCCAGGCAGGGCCACCTCCTCCAGCCCCTGACTGCCCGTGTCCTGCTGGCAACACATCCCACCATCCAAACCCAAACTGCAGCTAAGCTGCAAGTCCCTGGGCACAGGCAACCACGATGGAGGAGAGCAGAGGTGGTCCCCGCTCCTCCTCAAAGCTGCTGTTCCCCAGGCACCAGCCCTGGGTAATGCAACCAAGCCAAAATTAGGGATGCAGGAGGTAAAATGAAAACCCAGGAAAATGTCTTAAAAACCCGGAGAATCTCAGATGCAGAACTGCAAAACAGACCCTTCAGAGGTTTGTGACTGCCATGCTGACCAAAAATGTCAAGTTCTCCGTGCATAAAATGAGCAGCTGGAGGGATAAGAAAGCCTCCTGACTCGGCTGGGATCCTTTCTTTCAGCAACAGCCTGGGCTAGAAGGAGAGCAGGCACTGCACTTCGACCTGACCTGCTGCTCCAGGCCCATCCGTGCAGTCAGCAGGGTTGGTGGCACTGAGTGAACCAGTCCATGGCACTGAGGGAACCAATCTCCTTGGCTTATAAAGACCCATGGAGAGGCTGGGACTCGTCTGTCAACATCTGGAAGCCCAGTCCCTCTCCAGTCACACGGCCCAGTGCTCCTCTCCAGCCAATGATTCAGACACTGCATCCCAAGCCCCAGGGAGCTCAGCAGCAAAGTGCCACGTCCTAAAGGTTGGGCAATGTCCCCATCACCAGGAAGACACAGGAAGCTGCATTTTTGGCATTCCTTTGCAGAGGCATTCCAGCTGCTCTGCCTGTGCTCTGGGCTGGCCAGACAGGCTGCTCATGCTCGGCTTTCCAGGTGTAGGTACCTGTTGGGAACACGTGTCAGCTCTGCATGTCAGCACCAGGCTCAGGGACAGGGACCATGCCTGGGTTGAAAAGAAAGGGGCAGACCTCACCCAGGAAAGGAGGAAGAAATACCACTTTCACGTGGTACTGTCTGAGGTTTCTCAGTGTGGACATCCCAAGAGTGGAAATCCTAAGGGTGCAAAGCAAATCTCCCGTGGGCAGGGGTGACAATCAGCCCTCCATGATGGCTCTGTGTACACAGGCCCCTTCCACCACATCTTCCAGCCCCATCGCCTCTCCTGCCAGGAGAGCACTGGTGGTGGGAAGGGTCCTCTGGGGTCTCCATCTCCATCCCGGCCTCCTGTTCACCCTCTTTTGGGGTGGTATCACTGGTGAGCAGAATATTCCCTCTGTCAGTGCAAAATACCTCTGGCTTGGAGGTACACACGTTTGTTGTGGTTTTCACCAGCAGAATTTTTGTTTGGGCTTTTCCCTGAGTTTAAATGCTCACACGAAAGAGCAGGATGTGGCACTTTGCATTTAATTACAGGGTTTTTGGGTGCTGTTCCCCACAGCCAGCCAAGGTCCTGCAGGCAGGAGGCTGGTCCGGTGACAGCTACAGAGAGGTGGCAAAATACCAGGTTAGCAACTCCTTGCTTTCAGACAGCACCAGGCATGGACCTGACAAGGCAAAGTTGGACATTCCTTCAAGAAAAGAGAGTTAAAACCATGCTGAGAAGTGCCAGAGAACAAAGTAGGTGTTTAATCTTCAACTGGACCAAGAAAAAGATCAACTAAAGCAGCCATGAAGAGTGTAAGCACAAAGTCAGGTTAAAAAGTGGTAGAGAAAGTCACCAGCACACGATTGGTAAAGCAGAAGACATGCAAATATCCTGGATTCCAAGAAGGGGAAGATTTTGCAAGACGCTTTTGTACTCTAATGACTTTTACCCAGTTATTCCAGCGTTACAGGATTGGTATTTCCCGTATCCACACTCCTAAAGCTGTCTCAGGAAAGGCTGACATAGTGAGTGATCTCTTGTCCCTGCAGAACAACACCAACAGTTGTAAGTTTTGTCTCTCCTCTGCTCCATAAGTTGAAGACATTGCTCCCATCAAACCTGCAACATGACCAATGCCGTTGCGGGTCTGCGTGGAGCTCTGCAAACATTGAGGGGCTGTGTTTTACGTGGGTTGAGTGGTGGCTGTCCCTCTCAGCTCCCCAAAACCTACAGAGCAGCCACCTCTGCCCAAGAGCTGCATTCAGGTGTCCATGCCCGCTGAACTAATGGCATCACTCCTCCATGTCATTTCTTCTGCCCATGGCCCAGCTCCCAGACTGACTCAGGGGGAAGCTTTGCAAGAGCTTGTGTAAGCAGAGTGCCAGCAGCAATGCTGGGAGCTCTGGGTCTCACTCCCCTCCTGCACATCACTGGCACCACAGCCTTCCTGCAGCTGGAGCCGGTGGCACTGGCCATGCTCCGGCCCAAAGCCCAACCTCTGCTGTCTCCAGAGGTCTGCGCAGGGCAGGGAGGTCCCTACCAGCAACTCACTGGTCCAGCAAGGGACCTTTACAACCCATCTCTCCCAGTAAAATGCTCAACACCAGCAAAGGCCTCTCTTTTTGTTCCAGGAACAAAAAGTGACGCCCAAGAAAGAGCAGATCACACGTTGGCTTGACGTCTGCAGCAGGTCAGCACTTCAGTCTTTGGGTGAGGTGCTGGCCAGGCATAACTGGTAACTGCAGGGACCCAGTTCCCCTTAGCAGCTTGGCCCTCAGGAAAAGCCTTGGGGAACATTGAAGCTGATCCCCACAGAGCAGAAGTTAGCAAAAAGCAGGTGATGTGCTGAAGGAGATGTTTCTTCCACTGGCCCGGTCCCTGTGTGCAGCCATGGCGGTGAGCCCCAGCTTTTTTGGTGGGCAGAGCAGAGATGAAGAAGCTCACTTTGGAGGGAAGAGGGCAATGGGCAAGACAGGCCCCAGAAACATCAGCAGGGCCGTTTCGGACTGTGGTGGCAATGTCAGCTTCCCCAGCACCCCAAATACCAGGGGACTAGACACCTCCAGATGCTGGAAAGCTGGCACCAGCTCCCAGGCAGTTCCAGGTGTTGGAAAGCTGGCACCAGCTCATCCCCAGCCCTCGCGGGCTGGAGTCAGGTCTCCAGGCATCTCTCAGGGACACCGGGATGGGCTGTGAGGGCAGACTCTGCTTGAGAACTGTCAGCAGGGGCCAACAGCTGCATGGCTCCCTCCAGGGCAGACGGCAGGATCAGCCAGAGGAGAAGAGATCAGGCTTGAGAATCACCCTGCCCATTGCAAAAATGTGGGCTGGAAAGAGCTCTGCATTTGGTTGTTGTTCAAAGACCAGGGCACCCCACAAAACCTGGATCCCAGCCTTGTCCCAGCCCAAAGCTGCTGTTCCACCACCACGTCCAGCTTCAGGAACAGCCTCCACCAGCAGAAATGAGAGTCTTCTCCCTCAGCTTCCGCACCTCTACATCTTGGGCATCCCACACTAATCTGGCGACACCCCAAGGTCACCTGCTTTGTGCCACCACCCCGGAGCCCAGTGGCTGGGGGGATGCTCCCCAAAACCTGCCCCTCCCTAGCCCAGCTCACGACCTTCAAGCTGTGGTTCTCTGTAGTGCTCACACACCAACCCCAGTGTCCCCTGCTGCCACCAGAGCAGGGCCAGACAGGAGGTTCCTGAGATGCACAGAGCTCTGCAACGGGACCTGCACAGACCCTGCAGGAGCTCCCCAGAGAGCCCAGGTGCAGCAAAGCCAGCTCCCACCAGGGACACCCCCCACCGAGGGCAGCAGGAGTCAGGCCAGGTCTGCCTTTGATCCCTGTGTTCTCACAGGCAGCTTCTGGCCTCCAGGCTCACCTTCATCTCCCTCAGTGGCTTGCAGGAAGCCTGGCAAGCCTTCCTCGGTCCTTCAGAGGTCCTTCCTCTCCTGAAATTCCCGTTCCCCTCTGTGCCTCTCTGGACAAGCCGTGAACCCACAGCTCTCCCCACGCCTTCCCACCTTATTTCTCCAGCCCCTGCCCCACCTCCTTAACCTCTCCTCCTGGACAGGATTGGCCACTTCGCGGAAAGGATGACTCCATACCTGGTCCTCCTGCTCTCCTCAAACCAGAGGAGATGTGTTGCACATGCAAGTCCTGAGAGGGGATTATTCCCTCTGCTTGGGATTGGGGAGGCTAAATCAAGGTGCAGCACCCAGTTTTGGGTTCCCAGGGACTACTGGGACACCCCCACATCAGAGTGAGCCCAGAGGTGCTGGGTGGAGGCCAGGGCATGCGAGGAGAAGCTAGGGGAGCTGGGTTGGCTCAGCCAGACCCAATGGCTTATTCCCCCTGCCCAAAGGGGTCTCAGAGACTCTGGGGCTGGATCCTGCTTGGGGAGGCACAGGCACAGCTGCAATACAGAGAGAGCCTGGCTGGTCCCAAGGACACAGCCTGTCCCTGTGTGAGCGGGGCAGCCCTGGGACCAGGCCCCAGGCACGGGGGATCTCCCAGCTCCAAAGCAGGTGTCCGCTGGCTGGACAGGCTCACTGCAGCCGGTTGCCTGGCAGATCCAGAAAACCTCTCACTGATTCAAGCCCTCTGCTTTTGCTCTCAGACAGCGCAGCAATGTCCCTCCTGTCACATCCCACTCGTGAGGACCTTGCGACCTTTGCTGTTTGGGGGTGAAATGCCACTGCCTTCTCCCTGAGAGCACCCTGTGACAGGTGCCAGCTCCCTGTGGCTCTGCCTGCCCACCTAAGGGTGGCCTCCCAAACTCTGCCCCTCACCCAGAGGCCCACGGAGCACCCGAGGAAGTCTCTTTGGCACCACCCACTCGGGCACCACCACAACTCAAACGGTGCCTTCAGCACAACCAGCATGTGCATGGCCAGCAATCAGCAAGGTCACAGCTGGAGCCAGGACGTGCTTTTCCCCACTAAGCAGGAGCTGTGGGGACACAAGGGTGGGAAGGGAGCCTGGGAAGATGTACGTCCAGGGCTGGACGCGGCACGCCACGGCCACTCCTCACTGCTCTACCACTCTCAGCCCAGCATCCAAGGGACAATTGCCTCTCCTTGAAGCCCACGCAGTCTTTCCACCCCGCTGGCGACCTGTGGTGGTTTGCAAAATAGCTCCAGAGGGAGGGTAGGGAGGGGTTTAGTCATGAGAGCAGCAAAATGATAAGGTAGCGAGGCAGCTCAGCTGAGGCTCACAGAACCTTGCTTCTCCCCCTGGTGACAAAGGAGGAAAGCAAACCAGAGACAGGGGTGCCCTGGGGTTTTGGGGTTGGGTGGAGCCTTTTCACTATCAGACTTTACACTCTGCTACTGACACAGCAGAAGAACCTGAGCTCAAGTTCCTTGCTAAATTAAACTCAACGGCACCGACTGCTCACACAAAAAGGAACATCTCACCTGCTCTGCCTCACAAGGAATGTCAAAAACCTTTATAGTCAGCTGAAAAGTACAGAGGATTTATGGGGGGGCTTGTTTCTCCCCCTCCTGCTCCTCCACAACTGCAGAAAGAAGGAAAGCAAAGGGCATCATGGTGACACTGGCAGGCAGCAGCCTCTGGGAATCTGTGGTCCAACCTTGACCCCCATCAGGGACAACCTGCTGCAGCAACCAGCTGCAGGGGGCTGTTGAGGGCCTGAGATAAGAGCACAGCTTGTCGATGCAACAAAAACATCCCTTTACCCCCGAGGAAGCAGCACAAACACCACTGCTGGTGTTCCTGTCTGTAACACAGGGAGTGAGAGGGCTGAACCCAGCCAGGCTGCCCTTTGCCATCCTCCCAGCAGAGAGGGCTCCATCCCCACAGGGCTCCTGCCCCTGTGGCCAGGTCACAGAACCACCTCATGCTCATGGAGAGGTGGACAACTGTGGTTTGGTTTGGGTTTTTTTTTATATACCAAAACACTACACTTCCCGTGAGGGTTTGGGCAGGAGATCACTTCCCTCACCAGCACTTTCACAGCACCCTCTGCTGCCCAGGCTTTCCCTTTTCCTTCGGAGAGCACCTTCCCATGGACAATGGCCACTCCAAGACCTCAGTGCCCACACGGCCATACAGCAGCAAGCTGAAGTGCAGAGGGATTTAGGAAAGAGCACATGAGACTCAGGCAGCTTGGGTGGTCTCAGGTCCCTCTCCACCTGTGCGTGGTGGACGTTCCCTCCCGTGGCTCACATCCTGCTCACTCCAGTCCTCTCCTAACAGCAGCACGGGTGAGAAAGCAACCCAGTGGTTCACCCTCCCCTCCCCTCTCCACCCCTTTCAGTGGGCGTTTGTTATTACAAGAGGAAAATAAAATAACTTTTAAAACCTATGGAATAAACTTGGCTCACAATTCTTAATTTTTATCCCTTTTTCTTTTTTTCTCGTGTCTTAGTAGTCTGTGCAGTGATTCATCCTGGGGACATCTCCAGTAATGTGGCCCCAAACTTGATGCCAGGACCAGGAGTGTCACAGGAGCCTCTTCAATGTCCTGACCCCAAAAGGAAGGCAAGTTATGTTGGTGCTGGGTGGAAGGGGGAGTGGTTTCTCATCTGGGCATATCTGATCCTGTTTTTCCACCTTTCCTTCTCTCCCTGCAGGGGAAAAATTGGATTCTGCTCTGAGCCACTGCTCATTCGAGGGTGAGACAACTGGGAGGGCTTCTGGCACTGCCTCCAGCTAGTCCTCGGTACAGACCGGTCATTACAGCTCCAAACAGACACAGAATTATCTGGGCTTTCCAAACAACGCCTGTGTGTATTTGAGCCAGCGTGGCTGGACCAGACCCAGCAGGTATTGACAGCAGGAGGGGCGCAGGACCCCACAGGGTGCACAGCCAGCACCAGGGTGCTGCAGCCGTGGAGAGGTGGCCACAAAGGCAGGTGCCAAAAATGACACCCTCACCCCTCACCACCCCTGCAGGGACCTCCTCAGGCACCAGGCAGCTCCTGGACAAAGGCATTGCCAGCTGGGAAGAGGTGAAGCCTGGGAAGATGTGAAGTCTTCATCCCCAGCTCCCCGGGGATGGATTTATTTTTCATTTTTTTATAGAGCACCCACCCCCTGAAGTCATGGTGGGGCTTGGGAGATTCTGCGTTTTCAGGCTCAGTACATGCCAGGAGGCAGCGAGAGGAGCCAAAAGGAGCTGGATGGCTTTCCCACGGGAGTTTGCTGGGATGAGCTGGGCTGATCCCATGCACCCCACAGCACCCTGAGCACCAACACCAGTCCCATAAACAAGCACCAGCCCCACACACCAAAGCCAGTCCCAGTGCAGGTGGAGAGCCCAGAGGCTGCACATCCTCCAGTTCAGAGAGTTCACGGGCAATGCCAAATGAGTCCATCCAGGGGAAAAAACCAATTTGTTACAGCTCTCAACTCTTCTGCAGTGCCACAAAAATATTCCCAAGCAAGCCCAGGTAGGAGGGGTGTCTCCTGCCAGCGCAGACTCCAGCCCTCAGGTAAATTACACGTTCATAGCAGGCAGGATTAGAGGGAGTGGCGGCCCGTGACGCTTCCGAGTCCACGGAGCAGGGGGAATAACAGCCCGAGGAGCCGTGGGGGAGAGCGGCAGCAGGGACCTTCTGCTCGGGGGACATCAGGGACAAAGGCACCCACACCTCTTCTGCTGCAGCCCCTGGACCAGGACGGGTAACCCCCTCCTCCTCGGGTGCCTCTGCCCTTGCACGGGCTGCCAGGGACGGGACATCCCTGGGGACAGCAGGAGCTGTGGGTACTTGAAGAGCCCCGCGGATGGGACAGCGAGGCTTCCCCGGGAAGTCCTGGCTCCAAAGGAAGGTCATTTCTGCTCAGGGAGGGGCGGTGGGAGTGCTCGGAGGAGGGGATCAGGACCGTGCTGCTGATGGAAGAGGTTTCACCCTGCTGCACCTCTCGGGGGTCACCGGGGGCCGAGGGACACGCCACAAAGGAATATTTTTGCAAGCTGGCTGTTGAGAGGAAAGGACCCTCCCAGGCAAGGCTCTTGCCTTGAATTTGCGTGCTCTTCGCCTGACGTTACGCCACAGAAATGCCTTCTGTCTCTTCTTGCTTTTTCTAAAGGCTCACTCTCAAAGTAGCGAGCCCAGAGCCCCGTGGAGCCGAGCGACAGGCCACGCAATGAGGCGTCCCGGCCCCGAACCCCACCCCAGGGGGCTCAGGGTGATGGTGGGGATTCCTTCGTCTCCCAGGCGGGGAGCAGCCGTGGGAGGTGGGGTCCCTCCGCCCCGGGAGCGGGCTCAGGGCTCTGCTGAGCCAAGGCACGGCCACCCCGACCTGGAGCTGTGAGCAGGGGCGTGGGCAAGGGGTGACCCGAGGCGCTCTGCAGTGGCGCAGGTGCGATGATCCTCCTCGCATCCGCTCCGGGGACAGCAGAGGGAGCAGGTGGCTTTGCTCCCCGGCTGCAAAACCACCTCCTGCAGCACGGGGAGCCGGCTGCTCCCGCAGGAAGAGAGAGGGCAGGATGAGGGGTAGCCGGGAAGTGACAGAAACCTGCTCCCAGTTCTCCTCTCTTTCGCCAGGGAAGCAATGGGGTGGGGGCAAGATAGCTGGCGCTGGCATCCGACCCGGCCCGGCACAGGCACAGGCAGTCAGTGGGAATTTGGCGGCTCCTTGCTCAGTTGCTCCACACGGTTGAACTCCTTTAGCGTGTCACACTAGAGCTGAGGCACTACTTCTGCTGCGGATTTGTTGCCTCTGACAAATTTACCCATGACTTTATGGCAGGGGTCTGCCCGTGGCAGGAGGGTTGGAACTGGATGGTCTTTAAGGTCCCTTTCAACCCAAATCATTCTGTGGTTCTGTGTTTCCAGGAAATAAAATGACAGTAAGATTTTTCGTGGTAGGAACAAGCCAAAGAAGATAATTCAAAACCCTTCCCAGGAAGAACAGGGGGCTCCTGAGATGGTATTTCACTCAGGTTTGCTAAAACAAGTCAGGAGTGTCCCAGGGTCCCTTTCAGCCATAAGGAGAGCACAGCCAAATCACATTATTTGATTTCATCTTAAGAACAAAAATCCACGGCCCTGCAACTTAAAATTGAGTGGTTTATTCTTCATTAGTTCAGCTATCAGAACAACAAAACAATCTGTTCTTCCAACTATCCAAGATGTCATTTTAAATGGATAATCTCTAATCACCCCCTCGAAAACCACATTTGCCTGGGCACATACGGCTGTACCCACCCATGCACATGTTCCCCAGTACAAGGGCCTGGTGGAGAACATGGGATGAAAATGTGATGGAATTTGGACTCTGGTTTTGTTCAAGATTAACAAAGTGAGCCATTTTTAGAACCAATTAGAGGACTTCAAGTTTAAAATCATTTCACCTGTCCAGGGGTCAGGTTGATATCCTGATGGAAGCGCAGTGCCCATCATGAAATTCTGTGCCAGTGCCACCCTTGTGTCTCACACTCCTCGTGTTGATGATGTTTTGCAGAGCACCATGACGTGGCTGTTCCTCACCATTGCTTGTTTAATGTGCACTGCTGAACAGTCAGATGCGAACCCCGAGGCATCCATGGATGTTGTAAGTCCCTTCTTTTCCTGCTGGGTCATGCGATCTCCCTGTGCTGTCCTAGTCCACGCAAGACCCACGGGCTCCGGGTGTCTTCACCCAGGTTTGGCCCCAGGATTTAATTAGAGATTTGACTCTTTCTTCTTACGTACACAGTGATTAATGGCAGACATTTATGGGCGACTTTGTTCAAAGTCAGCAGGTTTGGCCCAAGCAGCTCCCTCAGGCTCGGAGCTTGGCTGTCAGTGCTGCCCTGCTCCCCACAAGCACTGATTGCAACACAGAGAGCGGCAGTTCCCCACCAGACCTGCCCAGGGACCTGCCAACAATTCTAGCTGAAGTCATGACATCGCCGCAGCGTTGGCAGAAGGGGCATTGGGAGGTCCCTACTCCACCCTCCCGCTGCAGTCACCACCACCAGCTCAGGGTGGCTTTGCCCTGCCAAGCCCTGCCACCCCTCAGGATGGAGACCCCCACCTCCCTGGGGACCTGTCCCACGCTGTCCTTCCCTTCCCACAGGGAGAAATTGTCCAGTACCACGGGTACCCCTACGAGGAGCACGAAGTGGTGACAGACGATGGCTATTACCTCACCCTGCAGAGGATTCCCCACGGCAGAGACAACCCTGAAAGCCTGAGCATCTCCCACAAGGCAGAGACACAGGGATCCAGCATGTTCTGTCCCCGTAAGCACCACAGGAAGCTCTGCCTGGTCCAGGGAGCCTGGGAGCTTTGCTGGCCTGGACTAGGCCACGGGGAAGGCTGCCTCACTATGGGCTGGGTCCTCCAAGGGGCAAATTTCCCTATAGGAAAAATCAGGCAAATAGCCTTGGGAGCAGAAGAAATGCAGGTGCCCACCATGCCAACTTCATTCTGAGAGGATCTGCTCCAAAGAGGAAAGAAAAGTTAGAGAGAATAAATGAGACAGAGAAATCTTGCCCCAGGTTTTACCTCAGTTCAAAACCAGACAGTGGAGCAGCTAAAGGCCATTTGTCAGGAAAGGAAACAAAACAATGTGTCCAATCCAATGTCATCTCACCATTTTGGATCTTCCTGTGTCCAATCCAGTGCCATCTCACCATTTTGAATCCTTCCTGTGTCCAGTCCAAAGCCATCTCACCATTTCAGATTCTTCCTGTTCTTCTCTCGAACCACAATTTCAAAGTGATGATGGGGCTCTTGTCAGTGTGTCCCTCACCTGGGAAGCAGGAGGACTGGCATATGAACATGGCAAATAACTGTAAAAAACCCCCACATTTCCTTTTGGGACACTTGGTCCTCTGCTGTCCAGAGAGGAAATGTGAGTCTTATACTGGGGTCTAAAAACCAACAGAAAAAAATAGGAGATGAAGGAGAAAAAGAAATAATCCTTTCTATTATTTCACTTTTCTTACTGCTTTTATTTCAACTCTGCCCTGGGGTGACCCAAGAGCCTTCTTCAAAAGCACCTCTCCAAAGGGGCTGAGGACAGAGGTGACCCTCTCCCTGCACCACTGTCACTTCTCCAGCGTGTTTGCTGCCAAAGCAAATGGTCAGTTTTCCTCACAGTCAGAGAAAATGATTCCTCCTCTTCTTCCTCCAGCTCCAAAGGCCGTGGTCCTCCTGCAGCACGGCTTGGTGTTGGAGGGAAGCAACTGGGTCACCAACTTACCCAACACCAGCCTGGGCTTCATCCTCGCCGACGCCGGCTACGACGTCTGGATCGGGAACACCCGGGGGAACAGCTGGTCACAGAAACACAAGGAGTTTGAGTTTTACCACCAGGAATACTCAGCTTACAGGTATTTTCTGTGAGAATGGAGGGTGGGCAGATGCCTGGTACCCTCCAGCAGGCAGGAGGAGTGGCGCTGCTGACAGCCACACCCTCTGCCAGCAGGCAGAAACTGGGTTGCCCATTCCTGCCAGAGCCCTTGCCCGCTCCCAAGTAGCCACGGCAAGGTCAGCAAGAGTGATTTGTCACATGCCTGTCTCTACTGCAGCTTCCATGAGATGGCCATGTATGACCTCCCAGCGATGATCAACTACATCCTGCAGAAAACAGGGCAGCAGCAGTTGTACTACGTGGCTTATTCCCAGGGCACCACCGCAGGTACCTGGGGGGAGAGCAGACCACTGGCAGGGCTACATCAGCTGTGCACACCCAGTTTGGGAGCATTCCTAATGCTTGGCCAGGGAGGGTAGTGTCCGGACACAGCCAAACAACAAAAGGGAAAAGAGCAGGTAATTGCTTTAACAGAACACTCTTGAGCAGTGGCAGCCCCAAATGGGGTGCATCCCACTGCTGCCAGAGCCCAGCCTGCTAGAGCCACCTCCGAGGGGCCTTCCCATGGGCACACACACCTGGGAGTCAACAGCTCCCCAGAAAAAACAGGACAGGGTCTGCTTCCTTCTCCCTCACGCAGGTTTCATTGCCTTCTCATCCATTCCCGAACTGGACCGCAAAATCAAGATGTTTTTCGCCTTGGCTCCTATCACCGTAAACTCAAACATCAAGTCGCCCTTGATCAGGGTGTTTGACCTTCCCGAGGTGGTGATTAAGGTATGTCCTCACCACACTGAGGTGTGAGGTGGGAGGAGGGACTGGGAAGGTCACCTGAGACACGCAGTGCTTGTACATCCCCTCCATCCCTGCCCTCCTATGCACCAAGCAGGTTTGTGCCTGTGCTCTGACACTGCAGGGCATCAAGCAATGCAAAGCATCCTCCTGTCCAGCCTTAATCAGAGAAGGTTTATTAATAAGAATTGCTTTTGGGTCCCTTCTCCTAGGAGAAACCTCTACTAAGAAGATCAGGGCTCTTCCAAGGTCATGGCCAATTCTGAAAAGCCAAAATGACAAAGCACAGCAAAGCTGTCAGCAACTTTCAGGGGTGAGGAGAGAGGTGGAGAGCATCTGGAGGCAAAAACGAACAGGAACCACTCTGACCAACCCCTTTGACCTCCACAGCTCATTTTAGGACACGCAGTGGTCTTTGATAAGGGCGAGATCTTGAAGCAAGTGATTTCCAACATGTGCACCTACTCCATCCTGAAAAGCCTGTGCGCCTTCGTCCTGTACCTGCCTGGTGGGTTCACCAGCAGCTTAAACGTGGTATGTACACTCCATTTACCTTTCAAGAGATCCAGTTGCTCACTGTCCAAGCCTGAGTCGTCAGTTTGCTGCCTCCAGTGGCCTTTCACATCTTTGATTGGTATTAAAATTCAGGCTGGAGGCACCAGGGTGGGGGTTTCTCAAGGACAGCGTTGGTGTGATTGCGTAATATTCCAGGGGGGAAACATATTAGGAACAACACACAGAGCTACTGCCATGAGCTGAACTTTGTCTTTGCAAAAGGATCCTGAGCGTGAGATATGGAGTCTTACTTTGCCTTGGAAACCAGGTAGACTCCTAACATGGCCCAGCATCCCACAGGAAATTGCTCAGCTTGTTGTAGGGAGCTCTACAGCTCTGTGTGAGCGTGTGAGTGAGGCTTGTGTGGCTGCTGAACTGGATCGGTGTTATTTCCACGGGGATTTTTTGGGGGCAGGGAATAAACCTGTCCAATGGTTTCTTGCAGAGCCGCATGGATGTCTACCTGGCCCGCTACCCTGATTCAACCTCCCTAAAAAACATGTTGCACTGGCGCCAGGTAACACTTCATGTTCTCTCCTCCCTGCTCAGGGGTTGGGAGTAATCCCCCACTGCTCTCCCTGCAGAGCTGCATTAGGGAGAAAGAGGAAAGCTGCCCTGAAACAGCAGTGCGGATGAAGTTATTTAGGCTGTGACTTCCAACAAAAGGTGTCCAAGAGTCCTTGGAGCTGGGAGGAGGTGGAGGTGGAACAAAGACTGGTCATAAACAGGAGGTGCTAGATGAAAGGCTGAGAGCTGAGGGTCAGCAAGACAACTAATGATACAAATAATGATTGAAAATGTTCAGCTCACACCTTTCTGCAGATGACATTGACCATGACAAAGGAAACTTGCCCAAAGGTCTGATTCATGTCTCCTCTGAGGCTCTTCCAGGTACAGCAGGTTCTTCTCTGTAAGTTTCCATGCTGAGGTCTTCTTGGGGCTGAGCTCTCCTCCCAAAATCCAGTGTCAGAAGTAACAGATCACTTCCCTGAGTCTTGGTGGCAGGAGAGAGCAGTGCAGTTCCCAGGACACCTCTTTTATCTTCCTTACAGACCCCTCCAATGCATGCATAATAAACATAATCCTTCTCCTTTTCCAGCTCTACCAAACAGGGGAGTTCAAATATTACGACTACGGCAGTGACAACATGCTTCATTACAACCAGGTAAGAGAGAGCCATTCTCGTTTGTCATTTTTGAAAGGAAAAAAAGAAAATATTGCAATGAAAATATTGCAGTGGCTGAGGCTGCATTTTGAGCATTGAGTGACCTGGTCTAATGGAGCGTGTCCCTGCCAATGGCAGGGGATTGGAATGAGGTGATCTTTAAGGTCTCTTCCAACCCAAAACATTCTGTGATTCCATGAATTTTATGGTATTTATGGAATTTACTTTACGTAGGGAAACAGGTTTGTAACTTTCTTATTAAGTAAGTCTGTCACATCACTCAGTGATGACTCTTTGACCCTCTGGTGAAAAGCACAGGAGCCCAAGGCATAGTGAGGCTCCCTGGTGACAGTTCCTCTACTATCCCTTGGGATGAGGGAGAAATTCCAAACAGCAATCAGGATACACTTTGAATTTTTGACTTGCCCTTGACCTCCCTCATGTCTTCCAGACCACTCCTCCCTTCTATGAGCTGGAGAACATGAAAGCCCCCCTGGCTGCCTGGTATGGGGGTGAGGACTGGATTTCAGCCCCTGAAGATGTAAACATCACACTGCCCCGTATCTCCAACGTGGCCTACAAAAAGTACATCCCTGAATTCATCCACTTCGATTTCCTCTGGGGCGAGCAGGTCTACGAACAAGTGTACAAAGAAATGCTTGACCTGATGGACAGGAACGCCTAGAACTGGAGCAGTGGCACAAATTGTTAGCTTCTCAATGACTTCTGGGGCTTCTTTTCTTTTGGGAAAAAAAAAAAGTGAAGAAAAAAGAGGTGGGGGAACGCTCAATAAAAGGCTATGCTTGGTCTGGATTGATATTACTCTGGCAGGTGAGGAAAACAAGCCCAGGAAAGCACTCTGGATTTAGGTTAAATAGGCTGAGGTTCTTGCAGAAGTTGGGCATGGCCCTCACACCCTGAGTCTTCCAGGTGCCTCACTCACACAGACTTCCAGCAATGAAAGATTTCAGTGGAATTTGGCTCCTGGTGGCCGTTGCAGACTCCGGCCTCCCTGTGCTTGGGCTCGCAGCTGCAAACAGCTGGACAGAAACTCGGTGCCCCCCTGGATGCTGGTGTTCCACAGGAGCAGCTCTGCTGGGATGAAACCACGTGATGGATCCTGATGGCATAGCCTTTTTTACCTTCTGGATACTCTTCCACACCAAGAATTCCAACATCAATCCCAACATCCTGACATTCACTGCTTTACTTCACAGTCAGCAGGAGCTGTAAACTTCCTGCCTGGTGACATTGAAGAGTGGCTGCAGGTTTTTTCCATCGGAACTGCCCATTTTACTCACACAGGGAACATCTTTCTCAGATCCTTGTTAGTTTGGATAACACTAGCCTTCCTCATACACAGAAGAGTTTTCAATAAATTCTACCAGAAACCACCATTTTGCACTCTTTTACGCAATTCTCAGGCATGAACCCAACAGGAAAGGCCACCTTTTGCTGCTACTCAAGGGATGCTTTTGTTTTCCTTATGTGGGAGACAGAAGAAGAGCATGGTGGAAAGGGTCTAAATCTGTTTTCAGCTTCTGGATTAAATTATTAATAATACCTTGACCAGGGGAGGAATTGTGAATTTACCTGCTTGTGTAACTATCTTCTTAAAACATGCCTGGGAGCAAGCAGGGCAAAGGATAAGGTCCTCTTTCCACCAAGATGTACAAACAATAGTAATAATAAAATTAGAAAGGGTCCACTGGGCTATATGTGGTTTTACTGTCTTAAACCTCTGGAGAAATTCTTCCCTGGGAGGGTGGGGAGGCCCTGGCACAGGGTGCCCAGAGAAGCTGTGGCTGCCCCTGGAGCCCTGGAAGAGTAGCAGGCCAGGCTGGACGGGGCTTGGATCAACCTGGGGTAGTGGGAGGTGTCCCTGCCCATGGCAGGAGGGTGGAATTAGATGGGCTTTGAGGTCCTTTCAAACCCAAACCACTCTGGGATTCTGTGGGTATGGGTGTTTTCAGTACAGACATCTTACATGTGCAGGTGAGGGAGAGCAGCTTGCCCCACTCTCCCCCTGCTCAGGGATGATTTCCAGTGGCTTGTCACCCTGGCAGATGCTCACGGTGCCACCAGCACCTCCCACCCCGTGCCCTGCAGGGAAGAGGAGGGCGGTGAGGAGGGTGTCGAGCCCAGCACGGCTGCTCCCCAGAGGCAAACTGTGGGTCTCAGCAGCAGAGTTTCATCCAGGTGCCTGCAGGTGGTGGGACAGGGCTGCTGGTGCCCTGTGGGACAACTGCAGTGGGCTCTGCTTGCGTAAAGGTGTTTCACTTTCTACCCTTAACAGCTGGAACTGACCACAGAAGAAAACGGGATGGGGTGAGGTAATCCCAGGGCGCAGGAATGAGGCTGTAGGTTAGATAGGATCTGTCTGGATTAACAGTGATTATCTGCCTCACTTCGGATATTTGTAATGACATCTTTTTCTGTGTGATTAGCTGCTCACAGCAGGGCTGTGCCCTGGAGCAGCATCTTACAGGACTGCACTGTGCTCATGCCATGGATATCAACGCAAACGCAGGATGACTTTTCCATCATCACAAATAAACACCCGAAGCTTGACAAAATGTTCCGCCAGCAGGCTTGCGGAAAACTTGTATGAAATTAGAATCATAGAATCCTTATTGCTGGAAAAGACCCCTCAGATCATGGAACCCAACCATGCTCACCACGAAACCATGTCCCCATCTGCCATTTATTTTAGTTTAAAAGTATTGACTTTTAACTTCTGAAAATTCATTAGAATTGCAGAGCTTAGTCTCTTTCTGCTCGAGTTGTAAAGTTTCTGCCACTTCTGCAGTTATCTGGTGCAGTGTTTGCAATGCATTATCTTCATTCTCCCGTGACAGAGCTTTGGTGAAGTCCTGGCTAAATCAGGTTCTGGTATTTGCTTCCCATCTGCTGTTAAGGGATCAACAACAGATGGAGAGGTGCGTTTTGGAAGCAAACAGAGCAGCAAATTGATTTATGCTTGGAGCGTAAATATTGTGAAACTGTCATCTGGGATTGCCTTGATCAATACCTGGACTGAGTCACATGGCAAAGCTTTGTTGATCATGGCAGGAGTGGAGTCCTTGCATGTCTCAGGTTGATCAGGGCAGTCAAACATCATCAGACAGGTCTGTGGTGGTTGCACAGGATATCACAGAATCACAGATAGTTTGGATTCAAGGGTCCTTCAAAGCCATCCCATCCCACTCCCTCCCATGGGCAGGAACACCTCCCACTGTCCCAGGGTGCTCCAAGCCCCGTCCAACCTGGCCTGGGACTCTTCCAGGGATCCAGGGGCAGCCACAGCTTCTCTGGGCACCCTGTGCTAGGGCCTCTCCACTCTCACAGGGAGAAATTCCTTCCCAATATCCCAATTAACCCTGCCCTCCTGCAGTGGGAACCCATTCCCCCTTGTCCTGGCACTCCAGGCACTTGTAAATAGTCTCTCTCCATCTTTCCTGTGGGTTCCCTTTAGGTACTGGCAGGTCACAATTAGGTCACCTGAAGCCTCTCTTCTCCATGTTTAAAAATCCCAATTCTCCCAGTTTTTCCTCACAGCAGAGCTGCTCCATCCCTGTGGTCAATTTGGTGCCTCCTCTGGACTCACTCCAACAGCCCCATGTCCTACATATCTCTGCCCACGGTGTCAGGGCCCAGATCAATTCAGCCTCTCAACCTTAGACCTCTCCACGCAGCCCGAAGCCTTCAGCACCCTTTGTACTCGCCACGTGTGGGCAAACCAGCCTCAGTCACACAGCTCCTCGTGGGGAGGATGTTGGTCACTCAGCCACCTCTTTCATTTCCTCCCAGACGTGCTCGTGCAAAGCCATCCTTGCGCGTGTCGCACGAGGCTGTGAGGGCCTAGGGCTGTGTCACCTCCCGCTCAGGGCACAGCAGTGTCACCGTGCTGGCTGACCCCGCGTCTTCTGTCGTCACACAGCCAAGGCAAAGAGCAGCAGCACATGCAGGACTTGTGGAGTGGAGCACAGGGCCAGCTCCAGGCTGTGTGCACACCAGAGAGGTGCTGAGCACACCTACCACAGCCTCCTTCCCACAGGCACATTCTTGAAGGGAAGTTGTGCTTTTGTAAGTAATCCAAAGATTGCTCTGGTGTCTGCTCTAAGCAACGTGCTGGCCCGTGGGGCTATTTAGAAACTGATTTGTCCCGGGATTTATCTAGGACAAGGTTTCATCGAGTTATGACAGATGGTGTGCTGCCTTTTGATGTTTTTTTCATCTTTAGCAGCGAGCTTGACAACAATTTCCAGTGACATTGCTGAGTAGATTCACATCGCTTTCTTATTTCAGGAACTCTCAGAAATATCTGTGTTATTTCCTATGTAATTTTCAAATTTTCATTTGAGATTGTTAGATGAATCTCTGAGAGAGACAGCCTGGTTTTTGAGACTTGTATTATCATATGGTAGGACTTCAAGCAGGTGGGAATGTCACTATCTCCAAAACTCCTCACAAGCCTGTGTTGATCTCCATCCCTGACCCTGAACTATGTAATGTGGGACATGTACCTGCTCCCTGAACGCCTCTGATAGCCCTAATCAGGGTTTTGGCAAAGCTGAGCCAAATCAGCTTCTCTCCAAAGTGTTGGGAAAAAAATCTCAAGAGCACTACAACACCAAATTTGAAAACTGTTAGCATTTCTTCATTGAGAAAGTTTGCCCAAGTTGTCCCAGGTCTGCTCCATCAGACCAAAAAACCAAAGTCTTTCAGCTTTTTTTTTTTTAGTCAAATACACTTTAAAGCTAATTGTACAATGAAGAGAGATCAGGGAAGAAGTACAAGAAGTCTGGGGTGTTCTGGCTCTTCACAGAAACATGGAAGGAATTGGCTGAGAAAAACCACCAGAGGTCACATCTCCACTATTTCCCAATTAACACTGAGGGATGTTTATGCTTTTGTTTATTCAATTCCATTACAGTGAATGGAACGACTGCATGAACAAGTCTAAGGTGTTGTGAAAGGATCAGCTGATTCCTTAAGCTCCACTGTGCAAGGCCAGCAAGAGCAAAACCCCTTCTGAATGTGTAAGCCAGAGATATCCCAGCCTAGCTGAGGGACTTTAAACCAGGAGAGGCACAACCAGATAAGGACTGCTTCCCTTATCAGGTTCTTTAACTCCAACCAGGTTCTCCAAGGTTACTGCAAGGGAATGGTGCTTATCTGGCAGGAATTGCACAAGAGTTCATGTTCTTTTGTTGCTAAAATCAGGATGATACTCTCTTTCCCAGTTCAGAATGCCAGGACCAGGTGAGATCGTGAAGCTTGTGACTTGGTTTACCCCTGTGCTTGGCAAGAGGCACCAGCCAGCACCCTGGGCACACAGTCTGGTGGCTGGTACATGTGGGAAAGCAGCAGGAGAAAGACCAGAGCAGGAGCTGGAGGAAAGGTGTGCACGGATAGCCCAGGACATGATTAACACCCCACAAGTGGTGAGGGCTGAGGAACGTACTGCTTGCATCGTGATGCGCCTCAGAGGAGGTGACTCAGCAGCAGAAGACCTGCAGCTGTTAACAGAAGGACAGCACTGGGGACACAGCTGATTCCATGGGCTGTTTCTCTTCCTGTTGTCGCAGCAGCAGGCAGGGCTGCAGTCCTGTGATGCCTCAAACGAGAAAATGAAAGGCATCCAGCAGCTATGCTGCCTAATGTCTATGAAGCATGAAGGTAACAAAATGCAGAAGGAACACATCACGCCAGAGGATGCAACTTTTGACTCTTCAAGGACCTTAGAGGCCAAGAAAGAGATGGGGTTTGGGCCTCAGGCAGACCCCAGGAAGCACATGGATGACTCGGTGCCTTGTAACCCTGGCCTATCGCGTCCCACCTTGACCAGCCCACCTGGACACACACCCCTCCGGGAACCCTGGAATCCTCTAGTGGTGTGGGTTGGAAGGGACCTTAAAGACCCACCTCATCCCACCCTCCTGCCATGGGCAGGGACACCTCCCACTATCCCAGGGTGCTCCAAGCCCCGTCCAACCTGGCCTTGGACACTTCCAGGGTTCCCGGAGCAGCCACAGCCTCTCTGGACAACCTGCGCCAGGGCCTCTCCACCCTCACAGGGAACCATTTCTCCCTAACATCTAATCTAAACCTAACCTCCTTCAAGACCAATGGCCTCCTTTAAGGCCACCCCCGTCTTGTACTACCACTACGTGACCTCTCCAGTATGAGAGTGTGTCTGCGAACATGTGTGTGAGAGTGCTGACAGGCTCCTGGTCAGAAAGTCAAATACAAGACCTCACTGCTTCTAAACAGTGCTGAGTTTTCTTACTTTAGTTCCCACGACAACACTGTGGAAACTTCCCATGAGTGTGGTTATACAGCTCCACTTCAAGATGCCTGTGGTGGTCTAGCTAATATTTGGTGGCTCTGACACTGTGGGTGAACACGTGTGTCTGTTTACAGTTCTGTTAAGTGCACAATCACAGCAGCATCCCCATGGTATTGCTCTTTGCCTCAGCTGTGTGTCAGAACACCCATCTCTGGTCTCCTGACTTCCAACAACTCCCTCTGACTAAGCTACACAAGAGTTCCTCAGCAGAAATCCAGCTGCTCTTTCTTGGCACCTTGTCTCCTGCTACCACAGGTGCTGAATCACACCTCAGCATCAGCACACTGCTCCAATGCCCTCATTCCACAGCCTGAGGATGCCAGAGAAGTCTCTGCTGCCTTTCCACTCACTCTATTACTATCACTAGTACTTAGTACCTCTGCTAGATAACTAGCAGCGCAGTTAGAAGGCAGCAGACTCAAGTGGGCGAAGCAGCCAACCATGAAAGTAAAAGGTGAGGTCTGTCTTGGTGCTGCTGAGGGAAACCTGATGGGAGAGCAGAAAACCACGGGCTGGTTGGGGGTTTCTCCATCCACAGGCTGGCTTTAACTCCGCTCGGGATGCAGGCTGGAATTGCCTTCTACACAACTTGTAAAGCCCAGCTTACGCAAACCTCATGGAGTCCAGCAAAGTGCAAGGTCCCACACCCGGGCTGGGGCAATCCCAGGCACACCAACAGGATGGGTGGAGAAATGACTGAGAGCAGCTCTGGGAGAAGGACTTGGGGGATGGAAATCTCCGCATGCCCCGGCCACATGCACGGGAACCCTGAAGCCCCTGTACTGGGCTGATCCCCCAGTGTGGGCAGCAGGGGAGGGGGGATTCTGCCCCTCTGCCCTCTAAAGGGGCTGCAGGGAAGCTGGAGAGGGACCATGCAACAGGAACTGGAGTGCCAGGACAAGGAGGAATGGCTTCCCACTGTCAGAGGGCAGGGTCAGGTGGGATATTGGGCAGGAATTGTTCCCTGGGAGGGAGGGGAGGTCCTGGCACAGGGTGCCCAGAGAAGCTGTGGCTGCCCCTGGATCCCTGGAAGTGTCCAAGGCCAGGTTGGACGGGGCTTGGAGCACCCTGGGATAGTGGGAGGTGTCCCTGCCCATGGCAGACAGGCTTTACGGTCCTTTCCAACCCAAACCATTCCATGATTCTGTGACTCTGTGTGGTGGGATTTTTGCACTCACGGGTGTGGGAAGACCTTTCCAAAAGCCCAGAGCAGACACAGGTACAGAAAGAAGGTAATGAAAGAGTGAAGGCCCTGGCCACACCTGCCATGAGGAGGAAAGCGCCCTCACAGCCCCTTTGTGTCGGTGGCTGCTGATAGAAAATAGCAGTGCGGAGATGGAGCAACACATGCGTGCTTGGGCTGTGTTTCACAACTCACATTCCTCCCACGCACCATGGCTGAACATTAGAAGGCAGCCTAACCCACAACCAGAAAATGCACACTCCAGCAGAGCCAACCAAAGGCTCAGGCTTTTAGGTGGCTACCAAGCTGTGGAAAGGTGGAGGCTGGGTGTTAGGGCCATGTGGAGGCTGCCACTGTCACTTTTCACGAGTGGTGGAAGGACCCAGTGTCTCCCATCCAGTGTCTCCCATCCTGACCTGTCCTTGGTGTGTCCATGGAAAGCTCGGCAGGCTCCCAAGGCCTTGTAAAGCTGGTAGAGCCCAAGCTATTTTATTGCACCAGGAACTCTCCTAAATGGCCCTGGGAGTTAGGAAATGAGCCTGGGAGTTAGGAAACGACCCTTTACAAAGAAAAGCTTTCGGCATTTATTTACTGCAGCTATCATGAGCCAAATGTGCAACTCCATAGCTGGAATTCCTCGCCACAGCACTCCGGCTGCTTCTGGAAGCGCAATCCTTTGCAAGCATGAAAGCCATGGCCACATGCAGGGAGGTACCAGCGGTGTGATCAGCGCACAACTGTTAATTGGAGGGCGCGTGACGAGGTACAGCAGGGTGCCAGCGTGGCTGGGCTCTGACACAACGCGGTCCTTTTAACACTGGTGCTGACAGAGCCGCCAGCACTGCCACCAGCAGCCCGGTCAGACGCACCAGCGGGCTCAGCCTGGTAACGTATGTCCCTCCGTGTAGTTCAGATTGGTGTCCTTTTGGAGCTGTCCCGAGGGTGAAAAGGCATTGGTTGCTCTTTTTTAATTTTTGTCTTAAGTCGCATCTTGGTAATACCACAGAGAGGTTTGCTGGGAACGTTTCAGAGGGCAGATGTGTCTCGTGGTGTGGGAGATCCACTGCGGGGACAAGAAGGGAGGCACAGAGCAACTTGCAATTCGTGCTGCTGGGCTGAAGTGAAGCTCTAACTTTTAAGAGCCTGGCAAAACATTAGACATCATATATAATATTAACTGTGTATATTAAAGATAGATCTCTGCTCAGGAGTATCTAAAGTGATCAAGAAGGTTTCTGTTTTTTTCAGGCTACATTTATTTAATAAATAGCCTTCTTATGAGGCTCTATCAGTTTCAGTTCACAGGATCCTTCTGTTTATAGTGGCTTTTGAGTACAAAAGCTAAGCCATAGAAAACCAGCAAAAATATGGCCATAGTGATAGCCCAGCCAACCTAAACATGTTCCTTCTGTAGCATAAACTCCCCCTTTGGATTAATTCCCTCTGTGTGACAACTGGATCAATGGTATTGGTTTAGTTCTTGTATTGTAGAGCTGGTTCTCTTGTTTTTGCCATTAAAAGTATAAGATTGGGTCTTGCCTAGTATCGGATCCTGTCGGTACGAAAGAGTATAAAACATCTTTCATTGACTGTAATGGAAGCTGAAATTGGGAATCTCCTCCACTTCCCCAGCCCAGAAAATTATATGTGACCTTTAGATATGTGAGGAACTTAATCCATAATAGCCGAGTAGAAACAGACATTCGTATCAGTGTTTAATAATAGTAATAATAATCAACAATAATAATAATAACATTGGTGCTACTGGTTTTGTTGTTGCTATTGTTGTTGTTGCTATTACTAATATTATTATTATCATTATTATTCCCACAGGCACAAGATGTGGCTGTTTATTGCAATCCTGTTTTTCATGCAACCACCCACGAACTCTGAAGATGCCATCAAGGGGAAAAAGGCTCTAAATCCCGAGACTTTCATGAATGTCGTAAGTCAGGAGAACTTTGAATTTCCACTCTGAAATTGTGGGCACGTTCAGTCAGAGGAGAGAGGAAAGTACCTTGGGAGGGCTGGTGATGTTGAGCAGTTGCAATATGACTCTGCCTCCACATCATCATCACCCAGCCCTGCTTCCTGGAGGACTCCTACTCCTCCTCCTCCTCCTCCCAGCAGAATTAGGTGCAATTATCAGCAGGGCTCTTAGAGATGGGGATTTGATCAAATGTCTCCCCAGAGGGTAGAAATTTGAGTGTGGCTCCTCTCCTTCAGCTGCAGGAAATCGCTCAGGGCCACGTCCGGGTGAGTCCTGGGAGTCTCTGAAGCTGGGTTTAGGTGGACCCAAGATGTGGGTGATAAATATGCTGCAATTAATCTTTCCTGCCAACCTCGTGACAAAGGAAACCGACAGCAACAAGTAGGCGGGATCACAGCTGGATTTCACCAGGTGGAAACTTCCCAACCTGTGGAGTTTTCAGCATAAATAAAGCTCAGGCGGGGCCTCAGGAGCCCTGCACCAAATCCTATGGGCTGCATCCTATTGCCCTTCCAGTCAGCCCAGCTCGGCAGGTTCCATCTGCCCCACCACCTTATCTGCCTGCACATCAGCGGGGAGCCTGACGTGGCATGTGCTGCCGCCGGTGTCAGGCGTCCCTAAATCGGCGGCAGGCGCCCCTAAATCGGTGACAGCAGTCAGGAAATCGGTGTCAGCCGTCAGGATATTGGTGTCAGCCCTCAGTGAAGCGTTGTCAAGCGTCAGGAAATCGTTTCGGTTTCCATCTTCACTTTTGGAACCATTTCAAGCCCTGCGGCCGCCAGCGCCCCTCCCGCTCACAGGGACTCTCTCCTCTTCCCTCGGGAATCTCAGTGGGGCGGGATTTAGACAGAGCATCCTCTGTCACAAGTCCTCAGCTGATATAGAGACACACCGGGCAAAAAAATGTCACAGCGCTTCGGTTTTACCAAGGCATCCCAGTGGATGGGGGATGTCAGACAAGCACCTTGAAAACCAAGTTTTCCACCAGTGTTTTTCTTTCCCCAGAGCCAAATCATCTGCCACAGAGGGTACCCCAGTGAGGAGTATGAAGTCCTGACTCCTGACGGCTACTACATCCACCTGAACAGAATTCCTCACGGGAGAGAAAAGCCTAAGAACAGAGGTACAGCTCTATTTCACTCAGAACCAGCAGAAAATAGCCCTCACACATAAGCAGGTGAATGGATGAACCTTGCCAGGCCAGGGGAATATTCATTGTTGAAGCAAAAATACCGTATCCGTGGGATTTCTCCACTGTGCAATCAAAGCTGTAGCACCAGGATACATCATCAAAATGCACATTTTATGTGCTCTGGCAGTGCAAGGAAGAGAATTTATTTGCCTTAATTTGCAGTGAGTAAATAGAGAGTTTCTGATTCAATTAAATGTGCTGATTCTTTTGCACCCAGGAGCCAAGCCAGTGGTGTTTCTCCAGCACGGAATATTCGGAGAAGGCAGCCACTGGGTGGAAAACCTGGCTAACAACAGCCTTGGCTTCATCCTGGCAGACTCTGGCTATGACGTGTGGCTGGGAAACAGCCGGGGGACGAGCTGGTCCCGGAGACACCAGCACCTTTCAGCTGACCAGGTGGAATTCTGGGATTTCAGGTGGGCTGGAGCGCGTGACAAAAGCCTGGCAAGCTTCTCTGCCTGTCACCAACCTCTGGGCAGAGGTGGATGCCTCCAAGCAGGCAAGTCAGAGCACCTAATCCCTGGGCACAGCCTCCCCCGGCGGTGTGCCGGGGAGGATGGAGGGACCCGTGCAGACCTGCCTGCTGACACCGTGCCAGCACCGCCCTGCAGCTGCACAGAGCTCAGGGCGCTGCTGCCTGCGTGGGGACACCCGTCCTGCAGGGACACCAGCCCTGCCTCGGGGGCATCCACGGGGACCCCCGTGAGACGTCCACAAGTGCCATTGCCACCTCCCCTTCTCCTAGACGTTGCCCCTCCTCCCCAAGAACAGCCTTTTAAACTGTTGCTGCCTGTCCAGATCTTTGGAGCAGATTTCCCAGGCTCAGAAACAAGCTTTCAGAAGAACCTCATACAGCAGGTCTGCCTTTCACCACGTCCCACCAACAGGCACAGGGGCAGGAACTGGCCCTCCGTTGCCTCCTGGGAAAGAGCCCCCCTAGGAGGAGAGCTGGTGCTGCAGTCCTGGTGGGAGCCAGCTCTGGGTCTGCAGAGAGGCTGGATATGGCACTGGATATGGCCAGGCTCTGCACAATTAATTTACTGCTCACCACGGCCGTGGGAGGACTAAGCCCTTTCAGGGAAGGACGATGCCATGGCAGGAAGGATTCATGCCAGGAATTTTCTCCTGGAAGATCAGCCCTAGACGTTAAGCCGAGCAGTGCAAAGCAGCTCACAGGTAAGTTTGCCCTCCTGGTGCTGCCTCCTAACCAGTGTGCCCCTGCTGTGTTGCAGCTTCCATGAGATGGCAATGTACGACCTCCCGGCCACCATCGACTTTGTGCTGCAGAAAACGGGGCAGAAGCAGCTCCACTACGTTGGCTACTCCCAGGGCTGCACGATCGGTGCGTTCCAAGGCTTCACGTGGCCTTGAAAACCTTCATTTTGGTGTTTGTCAGCAGAGAGCAGGGGGGTCCCCTCCATGTGGGCTTAACAACCACTCAAGCACCTCACCAGCCATGGGAATAAAGGTGTTGTCTCCCTTTGGGCATCTCTTGCACCAGTATCTAGCAGGAAGGTGGGAAGAGATCTCAGGTTTCCAATGGGAGATAATTAATTAAACAGACCTGGGTCCGAGCGAACCCTCAGACTGAGCACCTGGGGAAAGATGGAACAAGTCTGAGGTGGTTTTTCTGTTTTCTCAGCGTTTATTGCATTTTCATCCATGCCCGAACTGGCTCAGAAAATCAAAATGTTTTTTGCCCTGGCTCCAGTAGTGACAGCCAAGCACACCGAAAGTCCCTTCATGAAGATGTCCTTCCTTCTGGACAAGAAACTCAAGATGATTCCGGTAAGGGATTACTCCATGCCCTTCTCCCCCAAAACTCACGGGTTCTAGGAAAGGTTCTAGGTTCTAGGAAATGCCCAGACACAGCCCCTGGGGCTCCCCAATGTGGCAGAAAACAGTTAATTCCTGCTGATTGATTGACACAGACATAATTCAGGTGCACATGCACATCCATCCTGGATGGCCACTTTGTTGAGTGCACTTCTTCCTTCCATCTGTTGGATGAAACTGGTCTTTCTATGGGGGCACTTGTAGAATTCCTGAAGAAAGCACCTGGAAAAGAGCAGCTCTGCTGTGTTGATTCAGGGAAAAACAGATCCAATGCTGGGGGAGGTGGGAGGAAAGAGGAGAGTTCTGAATATTGATTTTCTTGGTGTGAGTTCAATCAGCATCGACTCCTGCAATGAGCAGTACAGGGGACAGGGGAGGAGTGTGCTTGACTCCTGGCCATCCCCTCACTGCCTGGACGGTGGGACAGTCTGGGGGCTGGGCTGCAGGGAAGGAAATGCAGGAAATCCACATTGCCCTTTGCCCCCTGCAGCTGCTGCTCGGCAGCACGGACGCGTCCCTGCGGATGAGGAAGCTGTGGAGGTTTCTCCCTGAGCTGTGCAGGTACAGGCTGTTGCACAAGCCCTGTGCCAACCTCCTCTTCCTGCTGGGAGGCTTCAACGAGAAGAACCTCAACATGGTGGGTGTGCCATTCCAGTGGGAATGAGGGTCCCGGGGCCGCTGGCTCTGCCACCCCCCAGCCTGCGGACACCCTGCCCAGCCTGCCAGGCCACTCACCCCAGTGCTCGCAGCAAGCACACCCTGCATGGCCAACACATGTCCCTCTGCCAGATGCTTCTCCTCCTGGGATAGGCAAAGCCCCCAGGCCCTGCTGGGTGAATGTCAGTGGCCAGGTGGCACTTGATGACACCCCTGAGTTAGGGCTGCCTGTCGATGCGACCAGCCCTGTACCCCTGGGCTGCAGCTCCTGCTCGCGCCCACCAACATCAAGTGTGCTGAAGCAGCATGTTGGTGACCCCAGGTGGTCACTGAGGTCTTGGGCACAGCCCTTGAGCCCAGGTAAGGGGTCTCATGGAGCTCATCCTTCATCCTCATCACTCTCCTCCTGGTGCTGTCTCACAGCAATTGGTTTTTAAAGAAATTATATTCCTGAACCTGACCCAGCTCTCCATGCAGAGTGACTCCGCAGTGGCTGCTCTGGGAAACACATCACCTGGCAGCTGCCACGCTCACTCCCATCTGCTGGAGAGCAATGATAGCTGGGATGTGTTTCCTTGCAGACACGGCTGGATGTGTACACATCGCATTATCCGGACGGGACCTCTGTCAAGAACGTGATCCACTGGGCCCAGGTAGGTTCCCTGACACACAGAGGCTTCACCCCTGGGATGGCCCTTCACTGACAGTCTGGTGTGCCAGGCCAGATGGGAGAGTTCAGAGATCTTGGACACTGGCAGCTCCTGAGAACGTAAAGGCAAGGAACGAGGTGGTACAGGAGGTGCTGGATGCAGGAAGAGCTGGGAGCCAGGGGACACTGCGGTGTGTGCCCTGTGCTTGCCAGGCAGGACAAGGGATGGGATGGGGAGGCCACAGCTGGATGCTGAGACCAGTTTGGGGCCCCCAGGAATCCCCAAAGCAGAATTCAGGGACACTGTGATTCTGGTGGGTGGAAGTCCAAGGAGAGGCTGTGGGAACTGGACAAGGAGGTAACGAGGGATCCAGCAACATCTCCCCCTGCCCAAAGGGGTCCCGGACACCCGGACTCTGCCGGTTCTGCTGCAGCTTCAGCACTGGCCCTGCTGGAAATGGAAATGGGAATGGGGACCCCCACCCATGTGCCTCCTTGCAGAGACAAATTAAGAGGTAACAGGGAAGATGGAAAAGGATGACCAGGTTGTTGAAGGAACTCCAGCAGCATCCTGCACCCACAGCTGGTGGCGAGCAGGTTTTCGGAGGGAGGAGCGTGGCAGCAGGGCAACCAAGGAGTCACAGGAAGCACCTTGGTTTGTCAGCCCATGGCTTGGGATAGACACAGAGCCAGAGGTCAAAGGATCACCCTGCTAAAAAAGCTGGAAAGCCTGGCTTTGCTAGGATGCCATGTCCTCCTGCAACATCCCATGGGTGAGGCCACCGAATACCTTTCCTCGTCCTCCACCAGCTGGTGCAGTTGGAGAGGGGCAGGTGGAGGGCAGGGACTTGCCCAAACCCCTTCTTGAGCACCCTCTTGTGATGTGATCCTGCAAGGAGGCCAGGAGTTGCCAGACCCACGCAGTGGCACTCGCTGGCCTCCCACGGCAGATCTGTCCTCTCCTCCCAGGTGGTGAAATCGGGAGAATTCAAAGCCTTCGACTACGGCAGTGAGAACCCAGCCATGTACCACCAGGTAGGAGGCTGCAGCAGCAGTGCCTTTGGCTGGAGATGCCAGGGATCTGTCCAGGTTGGTGCAGGGACAGAACGGCTTCCAGGGCTTGACCAACGCAGAGCCCCCGTGCCCCTGCAGGACACGCCACCCTTCTACCACGTGGAGGAGATGCCGGTGCCCACAGCGGTGTGGTCGGGAGGGGAGGACTGGGCAGCTGACTGGAGGGACGTCCGCCTGCTGCTGCCCCGCATCGCCAACCTCGTCACCTACGTCCACATCCCCGACTGGAACCACTGGGACTTTGTCTGGGGCCTGGACGCCCCTGGGCGCCTCTACAGCAGCATCCTGAAGCTGATGGAGGAGTCCCAGTAGAGCAGCAGCTCCCTGGGGAGATGCCACTGGCCTGGCCCCTTTTCCTCAGCTGAGACAGCCTGAGGAGGGTGTGGAACAGTCCCTGCTGTCCCCTCCTTCCTGCTGGCCTGGCACGCTTGTGGCGATGATGCTTCCCGCGCATCCCTTGGTAGTTGGGGTCTGTCCTCTTTGCTTGGGAGCTCCTCAAGGCACCATGCAGGCAGGGCAGAACCAGGGTCAGCCAAGGCCCCGGGGCAGGCAGGAGCCACCAGCCCTGTTGGAGGGGCCCCGAGGTGATGGTGCTGATCCTGGGCTGTGCCAGGGGGACGCAGGGACCCTGCCATGACCCCACAGAGGCTGCTCAGTGGGCTGAGGATTAGAGCACCCAACCCATGAGTAGGTGGGAGGGAGCTGGGCCTGTTGAGCCTGGCTGGGGAGGACAGGCTGAGAGCAGCCCCCAACGGTGGCACAGAAAGGGATGAGGGGATGGATGAAGCCAAACCTTTCTTGGCAGCAGCAATGGGTGATGTAATGAGGGGTTCTGGCCCCAGGTGGCAGCCCAGGCTGGATTTAGAGAACCTGTCTTCCCCCAGACAAGTCTCCAGGGAAGTGCAAGGTCTCCAAGGGTGCCAAGCCAAGCACTTCCCTGCATTGTTTGGTGCTGGGACTCAGGGGCCAGAGGTCCCTAGGAATGGCTGTCTGGCTCAGCACCAACACATTGGGAATGATAACCCTCCATCCCTGGGAGCTGGTGACCCCAAGTGCCCCAGGGCTGGGCTGCAGGGCCTCTGTCCCCACTGGAAGCTGCTGCCAGGCTGAGGTCCCAAGGCGGTGCACAGCCCCTGCCATGTGTTCCCACCCTGTCACTTGCTGCAAAAACAGAGGTGGCGAAAATCCCTCCAAAATAAATGCTCAAAGGGGATTTCAGGAGCCTGTGCTCTGACACCCCCAGCTCTTCCTTGCATGTGAATATTTTCTGGGGAGCTGCCAGGGCTAGCAGGGACACGGTATCCCCAGAGGCAGCTGGCAGGGCTGGGTAGCACAGTAGGTTCCCCGAGGGCCCCAGGTGGGAGCATCCCAGTATCCTGCCCCACTCCTGGGCAGACAGCAGGGCAAAAAAACCACCAGACAGCCTTGGGGGTGGAGAGTCTTGTTGCGTCCATGAAGGTTTGGGAATCACCAGGGAGAGGGAGTGCTGGGGCTGGTCCTTGGGACAGCTCTGCTGGGATGTATATGGCCGGGATAGCGGGATGACAGGCATTCACGGCTCCTCCACCTTGTCGGGCTGGCCAGACAAGGCTTAAGGTGGCTATGGGAGTAGGATGGGAAGAGAAGCATAGCGAAGTGGTCTCAGGGCTGTCCCTAACCCAGGACGAGTCCCCTCTCCCACTCCAGCCTTCTCCTGCCCTCCATGGGTGCAAGTAGCTGGGTCATCGCTGCACTGGGACCCACAGGCATCCATCCATCCACCCATCCATCCATCCATCCATCCATCCATCCACCCATCCCTCCATCCATCCATTCCCCCATCCCTCCTTCCATCCATTTCCTCCATCCCTCCCTCAATTTCCCCATCCCTCCCTCAATTTCCCCCATCCCTCCCTCCATCTCTCCCTTCATCATTTCCCCATCCCTCCATCCACTGTCCCACTTCTCCCTCCATCCCTTCCTTCCCCCGTCCCAGCCTCCGCCGGCTCCCGGCCGCTCCTGGGGCGGTGCCGTTGGCGGCGGGCGGTGCCAGAGGCGGTGGGCGGTACCGGCCGGTGCGAGCGGCCATGGAGGGCGGCGGGCGGCGGGTGGTTGCGGTGGGCGCAGGGCTGGCGGGGCTGGGGGCGGCCCAGCGGCTCCGCGGACACGGCTCCCTCCGCCTGCTGGAGGCGGCGGCCCGCGCC